>PVHP010018365.1:0-33206 GCA_004024765.1 Zapus hudsonius | reverse complement strand
CAGCTGGGCTGGCAACAGCTGGACCCACCACAGCTGGGCTGACAACAGGGCTGGCTGCAGCAGCTGGTCACACAGGTGGGCTTCCAGCAGGTGGTCTTGCAGCAGGTGGTCCTGCAGCAGGTGGGCTGGCAGCAAGGGGAGCAGCAGGAGTTGGTCATGGTGTCAGGTGTGGAGGGTGGTTCCTGTTCACAGGTGAGTTACCTAGAAATCTATTTTTTTCCTTTTCTCGTGTACCTTTTATACATGATGCCCCCCAACTTGGGCCAATGAGAACTTGTCTTCGTGATTGTTTATACTAATTTCCCTAGTCTTTTGTGAAGTGCTTCAACGAGGAAGTTGTTTCTTAGCTGTTTTGAATTTTCCTTTAGTAATTGTTATGTTTGCTTTCCTAATTGATAGATAGCCATTAGAATCCATTTCCTGAAATGAGTAGCCAACCGTCAGTTCCTGTATCAGTTTAGCACTAATACTCGAGTTTTAAAAATATAAGCATTGTATTTGGTTATCTACCACTTTCAGCTGAGCTTTCTGAGAAGTCAGAATCCTTGTTAGCTTCAATCTGTCTTCCCTAGGTGCTGCTTATTTTACGAAGCACTTGTAGTAGAGAGGGTGACATTGATAAGTCATGGTGATGAATTAAAACCACATTTAAGGATTTTGGGGAGATGGTTCAGTGGATGAAGCTCTTGGAGTGCAGATCTGAATTCGCATCTCCAGACCCTCCAAAAAAGCTAGAAGCTGTGGTGGGCTTCAGAAAGCCTAGTGCATTGGTGATAAGAAGGGAGACAGACAAGAGAATTTCCCTGAAGCTCTCAAATGAACTGAGGAGTGAGCATCAAGGAGAGACCCTATTTCAAAACAAAGGCCTGAAAGTTGTTCTCTGACCTCCACATGCATGCTATGGCATACCCACGTCTACACACACACACACACACACACACACACACACACACACACACACACACCTGGCTCTTGCCTTCTCATGGACAGGAGCTCTTTTTATTTTCTCCTCTTCCCTTCTCATAAGCTCTGTAGTCTCTAAATGGACTTTTCCATTTCCAGAAACCCCCTCATTCCTCCTTGGCCAAGAGCTCTGCCTTCCTTCCTTCCTTCTTAAATTCTATTTATAATCTAATGAAATCTCTCTAAACTTAAAAACAAATACTATTTCAGTCGTCTTCAGGAAACATTTGTCTACCTTGACACCTAAGGGTTATTCTCACACAGTATCTAGGAAGGGTTTTAAGATTTTGTTTTTTGATCTCCTGTCTACAATACATTTGAGACTAAGGTCCTCACTGGTCCTTACTTGAAAATGGTTACTTGAGATTGTTTAGGGGAAAAGTGCTGAAATTTAAAAAAGACACAGTATTTTTATGGATGAAGAGCTGATTCAACGAAAATCATGCAAATATATATATATCTTTGTTATTCAAAATTAGATACATTGTATGTGCAAATATTGTGTTGGTATCCCATTTCTCTCCTCCCTGTCCCCAACACACTGGGTAACCTCCTCAGTGGGGATGCTGGATCAACCTGTGGGTTGGGGGATATGGGTAGCACAGGAGTCAACCAGGTCCCCTCCCCCAAAAAAAGCCAAGTCTAACTATATAAGCTGAATCATGCCACAATCACAATGCCCGATAAGTGTAGAGCAAGAAACAGTCATGAACGTAGTGGTGGTGGCTTAGCAGCAGGGGAAGAAAGGAAACTTTACAAGAAGAAGATTTTCACACTAGGAAGCTTATGTACCCATCAGATTGCCTCTAAATGCTCATCTTCATGTTTATGCCCATAGATTAGTGCTATTCCTACCTTCGTTCAGAGAAGCTTCCTTTTGCAAATGGTAGGAACTCCTAGGAGACTCAAAACTTATCAACGTGCTGAGAACAAAAATGACCATTAAATGCTCAGCACTAAATGAGATATCTCTATCACACCTCCAAAGCTAAGGGAACATTCTGGAAAGGGAGTAGAAAGAATGCAAGAACCAAAGGATGTGGAGGAGTGTTTTGGAATGCTGTCTTCTGGACATGAAGTGGCTTTTGCATTTAAGACCTCACAGTGACTGTCATTACTTATAGAAGGTCTGCCTGATATTGGGTCCATTAACATTTTGTTAGGGATGATGGAGGAGGTTTAAACATTATATCAAGACAGAAGATGGACTAATTGAAAAGAAGAAGGGATTCAGTGGAAGGGAGATAAGGGAAGTGGGCAAAAGAATGCAGCAGAGGGGCTGTGATCAAAATACACTGTGTACACACATGAAAACTGCCAGAAAAACACGTTTTAAAGAATCACATGGAGCTGGAGAACTGGCTCAGCAGTGAAGGCACTTTCCTATAATACCTAACAACCCAAGTTTGATTTCCCTGTACACATTTAAAGCCAGATGCATAAAGTGGTGCACACATCTGTGGTTCATTTGCAGTGGCTAGACACCCTGGTGTACTCATTCCTTCTCTCTCTCTCTCTCTCTCTCTCTCTCTCTCTGATTGCAAATAAATAAATAAATAAATAAATAAATAAAATATTTTTTACAAAGAATTGTATGCATCTGGAGACCTACCCAGAACCTCCATCCAGGATACTGTGATCATTTCTTATGGCTACATCTGCTTTGATCAGGGCTATGGCCAAAGCCTCTGTTCCTGCCGGATCACCTGTTGGTAGTGGCCTGCTGCCACTTGATTTCCTGTGGATCCTATTGCTGAACTTCATTTATGACCACTGGTCCTGGGTAACCACCACATTACCATGGTTTCATCATGTATTGGCATCCCATTACATGGCCTTCATCATGTGATTTGCCCACCACACCTGGCCTCATACTGTTATCACTGTACCTCTTCATTTCACTGGTCATGTCATCAAGAGTATATGTTTTTTAAAATTATTTTACTTTTAATTTTTTTCTTTTTTTAAAAACATTTTTATTGTCAATAATTAGGTACATTGTATGAGGAAATATTTTGGTGGTACCCCCGTTTCCCTTCTGTCATGGTTTGATCCAGGTGTCCCCCACAAACAAATGAATGTGTTTTGATAGATCGATCATCAGCTGATGGCAATTCGGGAATTAGAACCTCACTAGAGCTGTGTTGTTGGGGCGGGCTTATGGGGGTTATAAGCCAGCTTCCCCTTGCCAGTATCTGGCACACCTTCCTGCTGCTGTTTCCACTGTTGTGGCAGAGGTGATGTCCACCCCTCTGCTCATGCCATCGTTTTCCCTGCCAAGATGGGGTCTCCCCTTGGGTCTGTAAGCCAAATAAACCCATTCCTCCACAAGCCACTTTTGTTTGGGTTCTTTCTGCGCAGCAACTAGAAAGCTGACCGCAACACCTTCTCTTTGACCCCAACTCACTGGGGGCCCTCCTCCGTGGGCATACTGGATCAGTCCATGTGGTAGGGGGTTATAAATTGCACAAGAGGTAGCCGGGTTTTCCCCCCCTCTTTTGTGTGCTTTTGCTGAGCGGGGAAATGACTACAATCTTTCTGCCCCCTCTTCCCCTCATTTCCCTGAGTCATGGTGGGTGAGTTTTAAGTCTGCTTTATTGTCTTAAGTGTCTCTGGACTTCTCTTTGAATTGTGTTGAGTATCATTGGTGTCTGTCTCCATTGTCCTTTCATGGGTTATCTGACTTGCTGTGGGGGTGGGTCTCTTGTTTACCTTACCACTTACTTTCTCATAAGTTTTGTTTGGGCCCTAATGATAGGTTAGGGGTGGTTCATCTCCTGCCTGGATGTCAGCCATCATCCCATGTTTTGTTGGTGGAACTGGGTTGTCCATGGTTCTCGCTGCCTTCTAAAATAAACAAGCAGAATCTCCATTGGACAGTGAGATAATTATAGATAAAATGAGACATTGCTATTTTGGTTAGCTCCTAATTGATGTAGCCTCTCTGTAGCTCTCTGGTAGTGGGAATTTCCTCTTGGAGTCCGGGTTCATGGTCCCCATAAGATTTTGCCACAGATCCCAGTTCCAGTGAAGAATTCCTTGCCAATGAGCAGATCTCTTAGCCAATTAGTAAGCCATTGATTACCCTCCTAGGTTTAGTGGCACTATTGCACAGATGAGCACTTCTTGACTTGCTGGTCTCTTCCACATAGCAGAGTGTTCAGCATTCTCGTGGCATCTGTCTGCGTTGTATATCAGTGGCCTCTGCTTTCTCCAAATGTCATTGACCAATTTCCCCTGGCGGCTCATGTAACGCCTTCCAGCATTACACACGTTACCACCTGGTTACCATTCTGGATCTATCAGGGTCTCTCAGTGTTGTGTGAGGACACTGTAGTTTCTTCAGCAATAGGGTCTTACCTTGGGCCTGGGGCAGGTATTCAAGAGCTTTGACAGAGCCTTCCTTGTTTTGGGGACCTTGTGGGTCTCTTCAGTCAACAGCTCAGTGTGATAAGTAACCAATGACTGGGATGGGGAACAATTTTTTCTTGAGGTTAGAGGCTTCCTCCCATTCTATTCATGGCCCCTCTTACCAGGTGATGCCCACAGCTTCTTCAAGAGCTTACTAAGTAGGGTCTCACTGTATCCCAAGATGACCTGGAACTCACTCTGTAGGTTGGCCTCAAACTCATAGCCATCCTTCTACCAACTCTGCCTCCTGAGTTCTGGAATTAAAGGCTGTGACAACGTGCACAGGTTATTGTTTTATTTTTTTAATACAGGGTCTCATGTAGCCCATGCTAGCCTCAAATTCACCATGTAGCTGAGGATGTCCTTGAACTACTGATCCTCCTGCCTCAGTCTCCTATGTGCTAGGATTATAGGCATATGCCACTATGCGTAGCCTACAAAGATATTTTTGAAAGCAAATTTTAAGCTAGTAAATTGCAGAGCAACTAGATTCTATGTCTATTACTGTGGTATCCAATCAGATGACCTGATGTCTCACATTATGTCATTGAACAAGCTCCTAATTTTTCCTTTGCTAAGCATGGCTTGGATTTTGCTAGAGTCACTATGTTCCAATAAATACTCTCTTGTTATCATAAATATTTGCCCCCCCCCCGCTCTTAATTATATCTTAGGGATTTATGTGACTCATGAAACACTTGGAATTCTGTCAAGCGAACAAAAGAACCAAACTGTATGTAACACTCAAAATCTGTGAGATATAAAATGCCAAATAATTAATATTTCCCCAAACCAGATGGTCCATCTTACCTGCCATTAAGTTTATTGAGAAGGAGCAAGAACTTTCTTTTTTGTTATATTTAATTGTGGACTAAGCAGTTCTGGTGAGTTCTGGTACATGCATATGTTTAATTAGACCCATTTCCCACCCCTTTGGTAATTCATCAATCTTGGACTTGATAGCAAGATATATGTTACGTAGACTATGCTGGACATATTAATGAGAAAGATGAATGCATTCCTTGAGTGAAGGGGAACAAGTGAGGATTGATTCATGGAAATCAAATGTCTTCACACTTCAGCTCACAAATGTATAAGCCAAGACAAAGTGAAGGAGAATTAGATAACAATTGAACATTTATATTCCTATGAAAGGCATTATTACCAAAAAGTGCATTAGAGCTATTCCTATCTCTTCTTCCTTCATACAGAGAGGTCAACATTTTCAAAGGAATGAATGACCATGGTGCTTGGCTAAGTAAAATCAAGATCCTATCTCATTCTGCTTTGACATTGACAGTTACTTCCTTGCAAAATATTAATTGTGTCTCTAAAAATTCATCTGTCCTGTTTTTATAAGCAGTTGGCCTATATCCAAACTAAGTGGAAAAAAAAACTTGCAAATACATGGGAAACGATGAAGTTACAAGTGTAACACAGACCTTAGTACAGTATTTTAAAAGTGGTGATTTCAGCCCGGTGTGGTTGCATACACCTTTAATCCCAGCACTTGGGAGACAGAAGTAGGAGGACCTCTGCGAATTCAAGGCCACCTGAGAATACATAGTGGAGTAGAGGGAGACCCTACCTTAAACCTCTCCTCCCCCCCCAAAAGAAGGTTATTTCAAGAAAATAAAAACAAACACAGATATAGAAAATTTGTACAGGACCACTATGGAATATATATATATATATATACATACATATTATATATATATACCATTTTATGCATAGCAAGCTATATTTTGATAAATTTCATATATGCTTATAATGTTTACATAACATATCAGACTACAATGAAAATCTCAATAGCAAGAACGATATATACACATTTTTCTTTTACCAAAACACAATGAAAGCAGACATCAGTAAAGGAGAACAGCAATCAAACATGTTCATGTATCTATTTGCTGCCTCCCTTCTCCTTCCTTTCTGAGTAATTCAGCCTAAACAGAAAATTGGTGTCTTCATGGGGTAGAGCCGATCTAGGAAATGCTATGCTTCATTAAAATAACTGTAATCTTATAGAAAAATTGTGATCATAGTTCATTTTTTTTCTTTCTGACAAAATGAGGCTCCATCACCCACAGTGGTGGGTGTCTCCTGTATTTCAGACAATCTGCTCTGTAGTTGCAATAGAAAGGAATAAAGTTTTTGATCTTATAAACAGTGTTGCAAAGACTATCCTTGATATAGTGTTTTGGAACACACAGACATCTGTTTAATACGTTTCTAGAAATGAGACTATCCAACCCATAAGCATTCGTATTTGAAAATTGGATAAATTAAGATAGTATTAAATTTAATAAGGTGTTATTAAGATGCTGTTCAATTTATGATACTGTTAAATTAATGAGATTGCCTGAATATAGACCTCTGGCATTAGTGTATAATAATATTAGTTTTTTAATAAATCCACTAAGTTGTTCAATTTTTAAAACTTACACGTTTTATATTTATTATTGTAGATAGCAACCATTCACTGCCATGTTCCCAGATCATAAGGTGGGGTCTGTGTCCCTATGCAGACAGTAGATAGTTTGGTGAATGAATAAATTATGAAATTCAAAAACTGAATGAGGCTGAAAAATGCTCAGGAGGCATCTAAGTTTCTTTTCTAGCAAAAAGGCTGTCAGGATTCTTTACTCAATTTTCTATTTCTTGTCTTTTTCTTTTTTAAACTCATTATAGCAGGTATTCATGAATTCAAGAAAACAACTTTTTTGTTAGACTGGTTAAGATCTTTATTACATATTCCAGTTTACATTTTACATTTTTTTAGTTTTACTTACTTTTTTTGAGACAGGATTTCATGTATCCAGACTGGCTTCAAATTCGCCATGTGGCTGCAGTTGACCTTGATCTCATCATTCCCCTGCCTCTGCCTCTCTAATGTTAGGAGTCACCATTCCATTCCAAGTGTATCTATATTTTTTGGAGTCAGGGTCTTACTTGTAGCACAGGTTGGCTTTGAACTCACAATGCTCTGGCCTCAGCCTCCTAAATTCTGGGATTACAGGCATATTGTTACCACCTCAGGCTTGTTTACCTATTAGCAAACATTCAAATATTTAAGTTTTTTGTCATAAAAATTGTTAATCGTATTAATTTGTTACTGTTGATGTTTCTGCCTTAGAAAAGCCATTCTACTGCAAATATTGCTTGAAAACAAAACCAAGTATTTTTTTAAATACTTTTACAGCTTACTGTTTTTGTCAAAAACACGTCTTTAGGATGCAAGAAACCCTGACTCCCTAGAGAGCTGATGTGAGTATTCAGGATGACACATGGAATTGTTGCCTTCGTTTCATCTATCTCATGACAGCCAATCAGATGAGTAAGATTAGGAGTCCCTGAAATTACATGATATACACAAGGAAGTAGACGAAAGATGACTCAAACGTAAGGCCTGAACTTGATAAACCCCAACTCCGAGAGAGAAAAGAATGCATTCCACTGACTTTTATATAGCATCTTCCACAATTAACTAATTTGATAATTGTTTGTCTATTGGGAGAAACAATAACAAGGAAACAGCCCCTAGCTTGGTAACAGCAGCCGAGTATAAAAGAAGGCATGGAATAAGGAGGCTCCCACATTTGAGAAACTCGCTCCTTTGAAAACCCTCACCCACAACCTCCATCCTCCAGCACCATGGTCAACTCCTGTTGTGGGTCTGTCTGCTCTGAGCAGGGCTGTGGCCAAAACTCCTGCCAGGAGACTTGCTGTCAGACCACCTGCTGTCGCCCCAGCTGTGGGGTGTCCAGCTGCTGCCGCCCAGTCTGTTGTCAGACCACCTGCCGTCCCAGCTGTGGGGTGTCCAGCTGTGGAGTGTCCAGCTGCTGCCGCCCAGTCTGCTGTCAGACCACCTGCCGCCCCAGCTGTGGGGTGTCCAGCTGCTGCCGCCCAGTCTGTTGTCAGACCACCTGCCGCCCCAGCTGTGGGGTGTCCAGCTGTGGAGTGTCCAGCTGCTGTCGCCCAGTCTGCTGTCAGACCACCTGCCGCCCCAGCTGTGGGGTGTCCAGCTGCTGTCGTCCAGTGTGTTGTCAGACCACCTGCCGCCCCAGCTGTGGGGTGTCCAGCTGCTGTCGCCCAGTCAGCTGTCAGACCACCTGCCGCCCCAGCTGTGGGGTGTCCAGCTGCTGCCGCCCAGTCTGCTGTCAGACCACCTGCTGCAGTACAACTTGCTGTCGCCCTAGCTGTTAAGGATCCTCTTGCTGAAGCTCTTAGCTGACTGCCAAAGCCATTACATAGATCTGAAAAGTTCATCCACACTATCTTTTGCATGTGTTAAGTACTATCTTTATTATCTTGCTATACCAGTAACTAGCAAAGGGGATCCATCTACGTTAAGTAGCACTCTTAGCCCTTCAGGATCTCTGCCCTATATTTAGGCCTCAGATGCATGCAGTCACCCTAAGCCCCTGACTCTCCAATTGCTATTCTTTTCTTGACTTTATTCCTCAATAAATGTTACCTTGATACCAGAAATTTTTTGCATCTTTCAATTATTTTGAGACTTGATTTTCAGTTTACTTACTACTATTATTTCTCTCAAGGTGAAGAGAAGCTTAGATTACTGTAGCCAGGAAGAAAACCAATCTTGCCAGTACTTCAGAGATATGAACCATTCCTGTGTTTATGGCAGCACTACTCACATTGGCCAAGAAACAGAATCAACCTGTGTCCTTCAGCCGATGGATGTATAAATACAGTGTGGTATATGCACCATGAAATATTGTTTATGCAGAAAAAAAGTCTTGTCATTTGTGACAGCCAGATAGAATGAAAGGACATTATTTTAGATGAAATCAGCCAGGAACAAACAGAAAAGCACACATGATGTCACTCCAATATGGAGTCTCCACAGACTGATTTCACAGAACAGAGAGTAAGTGGAAATATGGCTCCTGGATGCTGAGGAGAGGAAAAGGGAGAGTGATTAAATAAAAAGATTGGTCAGCAAGTAGAAGGTTGCAGTCGAATACAAGAAAAAAACTTCTAGTGTCTGATTCTATAGAAAAGGAACTACAGATAATAAATATAGATTTAAATAAAAGCTAGAAGAAAGGATACCGAGCGAGGCTGTGGTAGGGAGGAGGAGGGGAAGGAAGGAAAAAAGGAGAAGGGAAATAAAATAATTTCATTGAAAAATGACATAAAGAAACCTAATTCTTTGTATGCAAATAAAATTTTTTAAAAATATTTTTATGTATTTTCAAGAAGACACACACACACACACACACACACACAGAGAGAGAGAGAGAGAGAGAGAGAATAGACATGCCAGAGCCACTAGCTGTTGTAAATGAACACCAGAAGCATGTGCCACATTGTGCATCTGACTTTACGTGCTGCATACTGGGGAGTCGAACCCGGGCCATGAGGCTTTGCACGCAAGCACCTTAATGGCTACACCATCTCCTCAGCCTGCAAATAAAATTTTTGACAAACATAAAGAATATCAAATGTTTGTACCGCAAAATGATAAATATTTGAGAAGATAAATATGCTTCCCATGATATGAACACTGTGCAATGCATACATATCAAAACACCACATGGCATGCATAAATATCAGCATCAAGCTTTGACCAACCAAGCTAGCTGGTCACAGGGTGTTACATCATTGTTTACAGCTTTTATGAGTCACTTAAAAATGAAAAAAAAAGATTTTTAATATAAACTAGCATCTATTATAGAAAGGACTTCTGTAGATTTTTTTTAATAATGTGACCTGCCTATTTAACTAACTTTAATTTTTCCGTTAATAAGCTTATTGCCATGTCCATTGAACTGTTTAGCTCTGGGATCATATTAAGACATATGATTGCCAGTGTCTTTCTATGAGGAATCATCAATCCAAAATATGAGGAAGGATCTATGTGGATAGAAAAATGTTGGGATCATTCTGTCTTAGAACAGGGTAATATAGAACAGCTTTTTGTCTTTTTTTGTATAAATGGAGTGAGTTAAGTTGGTGAGTTTAGGGAAAACACGAAGGTTACCAATCCATGTGGAGGAGGGGGGAATTGTTGACGTAGTTATGATGACAGGAGTGTGATGAGCCAGGTGACAGTAGCTACTGAGCAAACGATTCAGAAACTAAACCTGGCATCCCACACCCTAAGACCCTTACTACTGATGACCTGTACTAACATAAATCATGAGCAAGCTCTTAGTCATGGGTGGAGATGTGACAAGGGACCATACCCTTTGGGGAAGGTTCATGGTAGAGCTGGGGGAAGAGTTTAACTAGTAGGTAGAGCAGTTACCCACTCATTACTGGGACAACCCCCACCACCACCGCTTTCCCTGATGTTCTCTGAGCCTTGGAGAGGGTGAAACAGATGTCTTATTTAGCACTGAGCACTTCATAAGGATTTCTAACTTTGATAAGCTTGATTGTTGCAGTAATGTACTTATAATTAAGTTCTAATAGCTGTCCACATGTGTCTATGATGGATGAAGCAAATGTGAAGAAATTTTCGTTTGGCTCTTCAGACTTCGCTCAATTCATGTGCATTTTATGAGAAGAATGGGTTTCTATCAGGTTATAATCTCAAGGGAACATTTCATCATGGCAGAGGAAGCATTGGCAAGGCAGCAGGGGAAGGAAGTAGTCCCAGTGAGCTAGCTCTGGCAATGGGGAGCTGGGCTATAAGGCCCCAAATCCCACCCCTAGCAACACACCTCCTCCAGCAAGGCTCCACCTCCCAAAGTGCTACCAAGTGAGGACCAAGTATTCAAAACCTGTGAGGCTATGGGGGAACATTTCATTCAGATGACCACAGTGAGCAAGGATGAAGCTGCAGAGGAAAGGACTTGGATTATTTGACAGCCCTAAGTTTGTCCTCTTGGAGTATTCTTCAATTGTATAAGATCTTGGGCAACTCAGGAGGACTCGGTCATATCCAAGGAAGCAAAGCAAATGCTCCTACAACCATTTGACTTGCTTACTTGTTCTGTCTGGGGCCATTTCTACATGAAGAAAGGCCCCTGAGCAAAATAAAGGAGTCGTGAGAATAAGGAATGATCCTAAGAGAAAGAGTGAGAAAACATTCCGTAGACATTTTTAAGTTGAGAGATCATATCGCTTAGGCAATGCTCATTATGAATAATCATGAGATTAGGAGAGCAGTGGGGTAGGCAGTGATGCCAGACACTTCAAGGTGATGCATAGAGCCAGTGGAAAATCATTAAAAATGACTGGAGAGCCACACAGGTTATGAGCAGGTCAGTAAGAAGTTAAATGTGGGCTGGAGAGATGGCTCAGTGGTTAAGGTGCTCACCTGCAAAGTCTAATGACCCAGGTTCAATTTCCTAGTCCCCACATAAAGCCGGATACACAAAGTGGTGCATACATCTGGAGTTCATTTGTAGTGGCTGGAGGCCCTGATATGCCAATTCTCTCTCTCTCTCTCTCTCTCTCTCTCTCTCTCTCTCCTCTCCTCTCCTCTTCTCTATAATTAATGGGTCTCCATATTATTTAGAGAAGTAGCCACCCTCATCTGGCAATATGATGAAGGGTCCTTGACCTATACAAACTCCACCAGGTTCCCTTGTAAACTTCTGAGTCGTAGGCGTTTCCTACTTGGATATAAAACCTGGCTTGTTATTCCACACTTGGTAATCCTACTCCTTCCTACTCCAGCTCCTTGAGAAGAGGAAGCCTCCTTTGACTTGACTTGATTTGACTTTGGCCATAATCTTATGGGTATAACTGAATAAGTGAGGAATTAGAAGAGGAGGTCATTGCCCTATGCTTTCCTAGGCATTTCCCCAGAACATCTGGGGCACTTAAAAAATACATAGATGGATTTCCAAATTGCACTATTATGTGTTCTGCACCAGTGGGTTATTTCAGAAAACTATGATTCATGTACATCTTTGATTCCTATAGGGTGATCATGCCTCTAAGAATAAGGTAATGACATGAGGAAAATGCAGGGTATAAAATGCCTTTCCCTAGCTGGTACCCAGAGCCACACTCTTCCTCATTGCTCCAGAGTGACTCACGGTAGCTGAACCACTCCACACACCTGCTTGAAAGCATTTACTCCATCAGTCTAGGAGAGGATTGTTTTGTCCTGGTTGCCTCCTCATCTACCGTGTGTCCTATGATACTCATGAGCCTGTCAGTATAGGCCTAGGTCAGAGTAATGACTGAAAGACGAAACACAGGGACACCTGGGAACAAACCGTCAGCCCCGTGATAGTCAATTGGGAGAGAAAACTACAGGTTTGAAAAGTTATGCGATGTACAGAAGAAAGCAACATGAGTTGATTTGGAAATGTCAAATTTGCAAGAAAAAATGTCTACAAGTATTTAATTCGATAACTTTTTTTTAATTTAGTAACAAGTAACAATGAAAAAGTTCTCTCAGCAGAAATTTGAGAACTCACTCACCTGGAAACCCACCCAGATCCTCTGTCCTCAGACACCATGGTCAACTCCTGTAGTGGCTCCATCTGCTCTGAGCAGGACTGTGGCCAGGAGACCTGCTGCCAGCCCAGCTGCATGCAGACCACCTGCTGCAGGACCACCTGCTGCTGCCCCAGCTGCTGTGTGTCCAGCTGCTGCAGGCCCCAGTGCTGCCAGTCTGTGTGCTGCCAGCCCAGCTGCCGCCGCCCCAGCTGCTGCATCTCCAGCTGCTGTGTGTCCAGCTGCTGTGGTCATGTCTGTTGCCAGGCTCTCTGCTGTCTCCCCATCTCCTGTGTATCCTCTTGTTGCTGAACTTCATTCCTGGCCACCAGCCACTGGACCAGCCACCATGTTACAAGAATCTTCCTAACTTCCTTTGCACACTGCTCCCATCCTGCCACTGTGCCTAATTCTCCCATTGGTCATGACTTCAAGCAGCAACTTTAAAACAACAGTTTAAACAAATACCACACGGAACCACCAAGCCCTATGCCTATGACCTTGGCATTCTGTCAGGTGACCTTCTGTGTCACACTGCTTCATTGGAACAGGCTATGATTTTAGTACTGGATTTAGCCTTTGTAAGGAGTTATGTGTGATAAAGTGATTATGTCCCAATAAATGCTTTCTTGGTGACATAAAATTTGTGATCCTTAATAATTTTTCATCATTGGTTTATTGAAAGAAAATTTTTCATTTCTGTGATCTGAATAAAGAAAATTAAATTTTCATATGTCAATCAAAACCTACAATGGGGGTTGGAGACATGGTCATAGGGAGAGAGCTTGTTTCAAGTGTAAACAACAAAAAATTCCCTAACCCAATAATCTCACTTTAAGAATATAATGCTTCCTTTGATTTCTTTGATGCAATGTCTTACTATGGAGCCCAGGCTGGCCTTAAACTCCAGAGCCTCCTACTTGTGCATACCGACTGCTGGGATACCAGACGTACTTTACCATGCCCAGCCTTAAAATTTCACCTCCTTCCTCCACTTCTGCTTATTCTTTGTTTGTTTCATTTTGGTTTTTGAGACAAGATCTCTCTTGTAGTCAAGGTTGCTCTCAAATTCACAATCCAACCACCTCAGCCTTCCGAGTACTGGGATTACAGGTGTGCATCACTGTGCTTAGCATATTTTTCCTTTTCTTAATTAAAAATTTGTATTTGTTTATTTGCTAGAGAGACAGAGAGAGAGAGAGAGAGAGAGAGAGAGTGGGTGCACTAGGACCTCTTGCTACTGCAAACTAACTCCAGATGCATGTGCCACTTTGTGATTTGGCTTTATGTGGGTCCTGGGGGAATTGATCCAGGACTGGAAGGCAAGGAGGCAGATCTAACTGCGGAGCCATCTCTCCAGTCCTCTTTTTCCTTTTTTAATGTAGATACTTATCACTCTAATTTTTTTCTCTGAAAACTAGTTTTGCCATATCTCGTAAGTTTTGATATGTTGTTTTGATTTTTTTAAGTGATCATTTTCACAAATTTGTGAATTTTCACTGTTATTAATTTCTGAATTTTATTCATTATAGTTAGGAAAATGACTTGGTATGATTTTGATCTTAGATTTGTTAAAATGTATTTTGTGACCTTACATATGATCTATACCAGACACTGTTCCCTGCGTGCATAAGACAAGGGTACATTCTTCTGATGTCTGTTAGATCCCTTCAGTCTGCAGTGGATCTCTTGAATCTGTATTGATTGTCTGTCTACATGCTCTATCCATTGTATTGGCATCTACTTTTACCTTCTGATCTCTCCACATTTGTTTTGTATGCTTGGGTTTTTATGATAATGGGTGCATATATATTTATATTTATTTAATCTTTCTTTTGAATTGATCATCTTATCATTATCTTGTAATGATTGTTGTTGCAAAGGTCAAGTTTAGTTTAGTTTAGTTTAGTTTGTTTGTTTGTAAGAAACAGGGTCTTACCATGTTGCTCAAACTAGTCTGAACTCTGAGCTCAAATGACCCTCCTCCTCAACCTCATAAGCAACCTGGACTACAAGTGTGGGGCAGTACATCTGGCTGCTGGTAACAAAATTTGGCTTCAAGTCTACTTTGTCTAAGTATAGATATGCCTGTTTTGTTTTGTTTTCTATTTATGTTAAATACCATTTTCCTTCACTTCACATTCAGTTTATAAGTGACCTTGGATCTAAAGTGAGTTTCTTATAGATAGCATATAGTTGAACATTGATTTTTTAAAAATACATTCAGATGCTGTGTACCTTATTTTTTGCAAGTAGATGTGTGTGTGGTGTGGATGTATGTATGATCATATGTGTGTGTGGTGTGTATGTATGGTTCTATGTGTATGGTATCTATGTAACGTTGTATGTGTGTGGTGTGTATGTATGGTTGTATGTGTGTGTGTGGTGTGTTTGTATGGTTGCATGTATGTGTGGTGTCTATATATGGTGGTATGTGTGTGTGGTGTGTATGTATGGTTGCATGTGTGTGTGTGTGGTGTGTATGTATGGTGGTATGTGTGTGCAGTGTCTATATATGGTTGCGTGTGTGTGGACACACACACTTGTGCAGGTGCATACGTATGCATGTGGAAGCCAGGGAAGGACCTCGAGTGTCTTCCTCCATGGTTTTCCACTTATTCAGGCTCTCTCACTGAGCCCAGAACCTACCAATATGGCTAGTCTAGCCAGCTCTCATGGCACAGGGATCCTCTTGGCTCTTCTCCCTAGTGCTGAGATTACAGGCATATTCTGCAATGCCCACCATTGACATGGGTGCTTGGAGTCAAATTCAGGTCTTTGTGCTTGTGCAGTAAGCATTTTAAAGACTGAGTCATCTCCCCAACTCGGTTATACCTTTCCTTTTTTTAATAGGAAAGGACTTATTAATACTAATTTTGTTAACTGTTTTGTTTGTTTGGTCTTTTGATCTGATTTTTCTCCCTTGCTCTGTGTGTGTGTGTGTGTGTGTGTGTGTGTGTGTGTGTGTGTGTGTGTTTTGGATATTGAGGGTTTCAGTTCCTTTGTATAGTCTCTGTAGATTTTATGTAATAATATAAAATAACTCACAATTTTAATGATCTTTTTCTAAGCTGATAATTTCACTTGCATACATGAACTACCTTCTTTTTCCTCTTCTCTTTCCATAATGCATACCTTTGATGTCCCAATTCATATATATTATATAATCTTGAACATAATTTAGTTATAGCTTATTTAAATATAGAAATCATGTGAATTTTATCATTTTCTGGAAATGTATCTTCTTATATTTGGAGCATGTTTTAATTCATTTTTGTTGACTCTTTGTATTGGTTTCTGTACATGAAGTAAACCAGCCTCCTCTAATCTTTCTGGACTGACTTAATGTGGGAATTGAACTTCACCAAGCAACTGGCCAGAGACTATTGGAGCTTCTCAACCTTTACAGTTGTCCAAATCATTGTCTTTATTCTTAAAAAACACTTATAAGATTCAAGAGTGTGAGAGCCGTGGTGGGGGAGACGGTCCAGAGGCATGGCACCCATCAGTAACAACTCACTTGGGCCAGGAAGACCGGGATGAGTACTAAGATATACAGGATCCCTTGCCACAATGACTAATACAGACAGCCCACGAAGGAGGATATACAACTGATCAGGGATGGGGAGGGGGGAATTGGGGAAGTCGGGATAACAACGCATGGTTTGCCCACTAAATAATGTAACTCATTATGGACAATATATATTAAATTTAAAAAAAGATTCAAGAGTGAACATATATTAGTGTCCCAATGTGTGAGACAGAGCCTAGCCATTTAAGGAGCCATTGGAGGGCTGGAAAGATGTCTCTGTAGTTAAAGGTGCTTGTTTGAAAGAACTGATGACCCAGGTTCAATTCCCAAGTCACCCATGTAAGGCAAATGCAAAAAAGTAACACAAATATCTGGTGTGAGTTTGCAGTGGCAAGAGGCCCAATTACCACTCCCCACACACGTGCAAACAAATAAATAAAAATCTTTAGAAAGAAGCAATTGAAGCATTGAGATGCTACATATTTAACTCACTTTCCTGTCTCCCCAGAGATAAGCTTTTATCCTGAACTCACTCAACACCAAGCCAAGTAAAAGATCTATGGCAAATACCTTCACACTTTTTCAGACCTCACTAAGGCAACAGGGTAGTTAATGGTTGAATGTTGGATTCAATTAGCTTTCAGAGACAAGCAGCTTGGCTAGATTTACCTCTGAAGAGAGCTAGGGGAAAGGGTTTTGGAAAAAGTCCATTCCCTTGCTGTTATTCAGGCTCTCAAAGTACTATGAATTATGGCCCTATCAGTTCCAAGGTGAAATCTAATTAAAACCCTGACACATGGGGAACATCTGGGGGATTTGGTGGGTTAGATATGAAGTTAGTTCCCTTCCAGTGAGAATCTTGGAACTGTGTAGTATTTTTGTCTGTCAGGTCTGCATCGATAGAGAGAAATAAACACTGACATCCCTCTTGGGCCTCCTTGAAATCGCCTCTTTGATTCCTGTGGTCCCATGGGAATCTTCAGTTTAGGAGCCTTTGATGGGAGCTATAAAAGTTGGGGTGCTTGGTGTGTGGTCAAACTTCTTTCCCATAGAGGCTGGAGACTTGGTTTTATGGCTGTGAAGGCACAACACAGATGTATTGCTAATTATCTGTGCTTCTGGTTCCCAGATGCAGGCTGGTTAGAGGCCCTACCCTGGGATATCAGCTGAGAAAGTAAATAGTCAAACTCCTCCAGGGAGAGGCTGGGGCCTTGTATTATTTATTACCTGCTTGGTCTGAGATGAGTTTTCTGAGGGAAGTGAATGACAGAAAGGAGTGTGTCTCTGAAGCTGCTTCGTTGTCACAAAGGACTGATGGATCCTCAGCCCTTTCCCTTCTCAGAGCTGGGTGACTTAGAAAGAGTCCCTCTGGGTAGAGCTGTTAACTGAGGAATTCACTGTGTAGAACAGCTTCTTCCAGGGCTGTGGTCGGATACTCGGTTTTTATTACTCGTGTGAGGCAGGAGAAAGGCTGGGGAAGTGTCCACAATATGCATTTAACTTCTCTGAGTTCACACTAGTTCTCTGCCCTACTCACTCCCAGATCGATACATTCCACTTTTTGCTGGTTTATTTATACCTTTGCTTCCATCATCTTTCCTTTTAATAAGGCAAAAGGGATTTATTGAGAAAAAAGGTAAATAACTCCCAAAATATCAGGGAAAGAATACTTAGAATTTTGGACAGCATCCAAAGAAGAGAAAGATAGGAAATAAAGGAAAAGTTATACTTTGGAAGTTAGAACTTTAAAAAGTGGTCAGGCTCCTTGTTGAGGTCTGTGAGCAACCTCCTGCATCCATCGCTAAGTAGTCCGCTTGCTATGTGTTGGGCACTGCCTGTTGGCACTGCTACCGAGGGCACGGAGAATAAAGGGTTAAGGATGTATGAGTGAGGTGAAACCCCGATAATTCGGTAGGCGTTTCCTGGCTCCATCAACCCTGACTCCCAACCCCCATGGGCCAGCCACAGGAACCAGCATTCCCATCTCAGCATGACTGGCAATGGGTATCAGGAAAACTTCCTGGTACCCATCCCCACTGACCGTGGCTAGCATCACGTATTTCCCGCCACTCAGGCCCCCAAATGAGGTATTCTCAGGTTGTCCATACTCACCTATCCCATTGCAGGCCGCTAACTCACCACCCCGACCAACCAATCCCCTTTTCTCTTCCCTATTCCCCATCCCCCTGGCCCCCTTTTTCCTATAAATGTAAGTTCCCCCAATTGAATAAAGAACCACGTGGATATACTATACACATCTGCTCGTGTCTGTGTCTCGCCGGACCCCCCTGTGTCAGCCCCCCAGCTCTGTGGATCCCAGCCCTGAGACAGTGTACAGCTCTCTCAGCTCTCACCGCTTCTCTGTTTTCCCTCTGTGGTGGCCAAAACGAAAACAACAGTTATGTTCAAGTTCAGCATCTCATTCTAGGGTCCTGAAACTCTAGATCTAGAAACAATAAAGAATAGAGAAAGACAGTCCAGGCCTGGACTTCCCCCCAGACCTTTGCATCAACCCTCCTGCCTAAGTCTCTGGTGTCTTTTTGTCGTCCACATCAAGCTCCCCTGCCCCCTTCCCAACAAGGCATTGCTTGCTTGTCTACTGAGAAGTTACAAGGCATGTGCCTTTGTAGAATGTTCTCTTGAGAGAGAAAGAATTGGCACACCAGGGCCTCCAGCCACTACAAATGAACTCCAGATGTATGTACCACTTTGTGTATCTGGCTTTATGTGGGGACTGGGAAATTGAACCTGGGTCATTGGCTTTGCAGGTGAGCACCTTAACCACTGAGCCACCTCTCCAGCTCACATTTAACTTCTTATTGCCCTCATAAGCCCGCCCCCCAACAACACAGCTCCAGTGAGGTTGTAAAACCCAAACTGCCATCAACTGAGGATTGATCAATCAGAACACATTCATTTGTTTGTGGGGGGCACCTGGATCAAACCATGACAAGACTCTGTTCTTATCAGAGCAAGAGAGGAACATGGGGGGTGGTCCTGAAAGAGCTGAAAGGGCCCCTGCAAAGCTAGGAAAATCAGTCCATGTAACATCAACAGATGAATGGATTAAAAACATGTGTAAATATGCAATTGCATTTTATTCAGCCATAAAGAAGAAATGAGAAAGAGAAAAAAGGAGGAGGAGCATCAGGGAGCATAAGTGAGGTGATAAAGCACATTAAAAGCATGGGAAAAACAAAAAAGTTTTGCAGAGAAAAATCGGAAACTGCTCAGAAAGCCAGGCCACAGCTCCCCAGGGAGGAGGAGTAGCAAAGCCTTCACCTCAAGGTAAACCAGTCATCTCTGGTGCAGACAATGGGCGGTAGAGCCAGGGGCCAAGCTTACAGTTCTAGAAAGATTTAAACGGAGTGGGGGAAACTGGTGACACAGTAACTCTTTCCTCACGGGAGGCAAACATTAGAGAAGAGATCCATTTTGTTGTTTTCCATATTATGTAGGTGACAGCATGGGCAAGGGTCTATTGTTTGAGATTGAGCAAACCCAATTCAGGGAGCCTGAGGATTCCTCACCCAGTGTTGGAGTGAAAATGGACACATAAGGTAGCCATGAGAGGCTAGGGTCAGGAGCGGGTGTGCTGGGAAGGTTAGGTGGCAGAGGGCGCCAACTGTGAAAGATTTGGTGTTCAGCAACATGGATGTGATATTCAACAGGGAAACTAGGATTTTAACGAACAAATAACAGCAACAAATGGAAATGTTATCAGAAATTAAATAGAAAAACACAGCGGAAACCACTACAATTACAATTACTGTATGCTTCAAAACATAAAGCAATTAGTTACAAGATCAACAAGTTCTAAGGATATAATATGTTGCATAACTGTGGTGGCTAGTTTCAAGTAATACCTGAAATTTGCTGGAGATCTGGACTATTCTCTCTCACACAGTACACACACACACACACACACACACACACACACACACACACACACACACTCACACACACTCACACACACATACACACACACGATCAAGTTAGTAAACAACTTGATTGTGATAACATTTAAAAATATATACCTAGATTAAAAATCATATTGTATACCTTAAATAGATACAATTTTACTTGCAAATTCTAGCCCAGTGAAGCTGAGACGTGACAATGTTAAAGCCCTAGAAAGAATCAGGAGAAATGTCTTGACCAAACATAGGGTTATCTGAAGGTAGGGGATGGGGCACTCCCCAAAATTTTAACACAGACATATCATACATCCACATGACGAATGAAAAATATAGATGACTAATGTGAATCTTTGGGATCTCTACTGAGTCCTGTGTGGGCACTAGCTACTGATGCCCTCAAGGGCCAGCCTTTTCCTAAGATGCAAGGTATTCTGGAAATATTAGTATTGACATATTTGATATTGGGGCTCACCAAGGTTTTTCCCTCAACAACTTGGAAAGTTCTTATTGATCAAGAATTTTCACACATAAACATACTGTACTTTGATCATGATTCCTTCCCATTAATTACTCTCCTTAGTGCCTGTTGTAGTCAGTCACACGCTGCTGGGATGAATCTCCAAACCAGGCACAATTTTGGGGAGGAAAGTATTTATTGAACAGATCCAGGGGAAGTTAAGGAAAAAAAGCTGGCCCCCTTTCACAGATCCAAGCAGAGAGAGAGGCAGCACCTCCAGAAGCAAGCAAGCAAGCACACTGTGTCACACTGTAATTCACAAAATGCAGAACTGCCAGACTGGGTTCCAGCTTTTTTTTTTTTCATATCTATCCCTAGTATTTTGCATCCAATTTAGAAAGGACCAGTCCCCAGGAGGCTAGGCCAAAGTGACATTTCCTCCAGCCAGAAGCCTGGAGACAATTAACAATTTCAATAAACAAAATTATAATAAATATTATTGGGGGACATTATTCAAACTACCATAGTGCCTCTCCACATAAGTGGAGGAACATGGTATAAAGATGTGATTTTCTTTGGGGCATGCACATGTGTGTGCGTATGTAGAATATATGCATTGTGGGATGAGTAGTGTATAAACATGTGAGCAGAAGTGAATGCTCCGAGGACATGTGTGCTGAGGCCACAGAATACAGCTGCCTGTTTTCTTGAGATAAAGTCTCTTACTTAACCCAGAGCTGCCATTTTTTTTAGGTCAGCAAGCCCCAATGATTCTCAGATCTCTGTTCCCCATAGGGCTGGGTTACATGAGTGTGAGGGACTTGAACTTGGACAGTCTCAGGCCCTCTCAGCTCTTCATGCTTACATAGCAAGCACACTTAACCTCTGAGCCATCTCCTCAGTCCCAAAGCCGGGATTTTATTCCTCAGTTTCCCTTGACCTCCAGAGGAAGAGGAATGTACAATCCAGCTAAAAGTTGTCAGTTAGCCATTGAATTACATGTATTTTTCATCCTGAAGCATTTATTATGCTTTCACTTTGCAGAAAAAGATAGGTGAATGTTCTTTGATCTAGAAATCTGTTTTCTAAACCTCTCCTATCTGTCTCTTGTTTGGGAGTAAATTCTGGCCAATAGCTCAAATAATGAAGCAAAAAAGCTAAGGGAATTTAAAAGGCCCAGAAAGCCAGCAGGATAGAATGAGTTAGAATACTGGGCAAAAACACAGGGTAATATAACATGGGTATGAAAGTGCATCCTGGGAACAGAAGAAATGTGTCAGTATGACCCATTGAAGCAACAAAGACAAGAAGTCAAAGATAGAAAATTAGCTCTCCAGAAAGAGAGCCGAGTCACCTGGATCTCAAACTTGGCCACCAACTTCCCACAAGAAGCCATAAAAGTGAGTTTTTGGATGTTCATGTCTGGAGAAAAAAATAACACCAAAATTCCATGACTTGAAATTCTATCTAAAAATAGTCTATAGTTCCCCGTGAAGAGGTCTAAAAATAATAGGTGCTAAATCACAGTACAGGAGGGGTTCTGTCTCAAATGCCTTACGGTTCTCACGTCAGTAGCCTGCGTCTCACAGCTAAGTCTTCTCCATTAACCTCACCCATAACAAATGGACAATCTCTGAAGCATGGTTCTGTCCTCCTGGTCAGCAAAGACAATTTTGGGCTATAAGAATCATTATCACCCCAAGACAGACATGGCATATGGTGCACACTGAGCCAGAAGCATGTACTACCAAAGGCAGAGTGCCACGTGGCTGGTCTCCTTGAAGATGTTAAAGTAAGAAGGATGAGTCAGGAAGAGCTGACAGATGAGTCCTCACATAATAGGAAAAGAAATCGTGTTTCCATCCACCTTGAAATTTTAACCAGGAAAGGAAACCTGCCTAATTTGATAATCACCTATTTATCAATACAAACAACAACAGGGAAAGAATGCTGCAGGTGAGGACAGCAGCCCCTTAGCAGGGTATAAAAGGGGATGTGGGGCAGAGAGACTTCCAAATCCTACAACCCACCTTCTTACAAACCCACCAGAACCTCCATCCTCAGACACCATGTGTAACTCCTGTTGTGGCTTCGTCTGCTCTGAGCAGGACTGTGGCCAGGAGACCTGCTGCCAGCCCAGCTGCTGTGTGTCCAGCTGCTGCAGGCCCCAGTGCTGCCAGTCTGTGTGCTGCCAGCCCACCTGCTGCCGCCCCAGCTGCTGCATCTCCTCCTGCTGCCGCCCCAGCTGCTGCATCTCCTCCTGCTGCAGACCCCAGTGCTGCCAGTCTGTGTGCTGCCAGCCCACCTGCTGCAGGCCCCAGTGCTGCATCTCCAGCTGCTGCAGGCCCAGCTGCTGCATCTCCTCCTGCTGCAGACCCACCTGCTGCCGCCCCAGCTGCTGCAGGCCCCAGTGTTGCATTTCCTCCTGCTGCCACCCCAGCTGCTGCAGTGGTTCCAGCTGTGGTGGATCCAGCTGCTGCAGGCCTTCCTGTTGCCAGCCCACCATCTGTCGCCCTGCTTGTTGTGTGTCCAGTTGCTGCAGGCCTCAGTGTTGCATCTCTAGTTGCTGCCGGCCCACCTGCTGCATTTCCACCTGCTGCCGCCCCACCTGCTCTAGTTGTTCTTGCTGCTGAGGGGCCCCCTCACTACTGTCCTTCAGCAGCCAGCCTTTCTGCTGTAGACCATTGTGAGGAAAATCCCAAGAGGACATTGTAAAGCCTTAATTCCGGTTGATTACATGTTGGATTTACCTAAAAATATATTTCCCCCTCTCTTAAGAGTGTCCTATCTCTTTCCAAAACAAACTTTGATTTTTTTCTAGATTCCTTCCAAATGTTATGCTATGTCATGTTAACCCCATTTAAGTATTTGTTCTCTGTCATGTTTCCTAAGTTTCAGATATTTCAATGACTTAAATAAATATAAGTTCTGGGGCCATACATATATAAAGTTATCCTGTCTTATTTTTTGGTCTTGTTCTAGTTTGTAGTTTCTTTCCAACAGACCAGAAGGCCAGATGAGGTGATTTCATGTGTGCTCGTTCTTAGGACTCCTCATTCTAACATAGGAGGATAATTCCTTAGAATAAGTGCCTTTGTGGACATTCTCTGACCAAGGTTAGGATGGAGTCTTGAAGGCCATGCCGCACATCTCAGCCAGTGGAAGAGAACTGGGCTTTTACTGAACACCATCTAAGAAGAAAATCGGGAAGACACTTAAAGAAAGAAAATTATAGTAGTAGGAACAGTATGCGTTCTCAGTGAATTTCACCTCATTTGACCTCTAGGTATGTGTGTGTGTATGCACGTGTGTGTGTGTGTGTGTGTGTGTGTGTGTGTGTGTGTGTGTGTGTGCAGAAGTGCTGTGGTATTCTAGGATGTGAGCAGGAACATGACTCTTCCTGGAGGCAAGGCAGCGGCACCTGTGCACTGCTACTCCGTCAACCCTAGGCATGGCCACTGGAGGCAGGAGGAGAGGATACAGATGGGTCCGGTATGTCTAGAGAAATTGGTACCTATAGGACAATTACCCGGAGAACAGAGCAAAGGAACAGTGTGAGATACCTGCACTGTGCACTCATATAAGCTTAAGGATGGGGAACCAGCAAGATGAAAGATACCTAGGAAGAGAACCATATCATCTACCCACCTCCCCATGTCTCTTCTCAGATCACTCCAGTTCATTCTTCATTTTTACTAGAGAGATTGCTCAGTGCTTAAAGGGACTTGCTTGCAAAGCCTGACAGCCTGTATTTGATTCCCCAGCATTCACATAAAGCCAGGTGCACAAAGTGGTGCGTGTGACCGGAATTCCTTTGCGATAGTGTCAATAGTGTCAGCCACACACCACTGGGATGAATCTTCAAACTAGGGAACAATTTGGGAGAGGAAAGTGTTTATTGAAACTACAGATTGAGGGGAAGTTATGTAACGGCGAAAGAGGCTGGCCCTCTTTCACAGATCTGAGCAGAGAGAAAAACCCATCACCTACACCACACACACAAAACAGCAAACAGTCAGGAGGGCCAAGGAGAGAATTTCTTCCCCTTTATATAGCCTTAGAGTGGGGTCTTACAACCCTTCCCCAGACTTAATGGCTTCCTGAGTCTCTGGAATTTCCTTCCTACATGGCACACACAGGAAAGGATGTTTACTTCCAGCTTCTTTGAACTTCTTTACATCCTGCCCCTTGCTGAGAGGCTGCCTTCCTATAAACATCGTCAGAGACCCACCCAAGATAATTAAAAAGATCCAAGTTGACAAAAAAAAAAAAAAAAAAAAAAAAACAACTAGCCATCACAAGTAGCAACAGGCCCTGGTAGTTCATTCTCTCTCTCTTCCCATCTTCTCTCTCAATCTCTTTCTCAAGTAAATAATTAAAATACTTTTTTAAAAATTATTAGATAAAGTCATATTAGAAATATCGGTGGGAAGAAAATCAAAGTGATTCGCCTTACAGATCCATAAAAAGTCACAACCGAAGAGCTTTAAGCCCCTTGTTGTAATGCACTTATTGGACTATAGCTGTTATACTTGGCCGTTCACACTTAGAACTGGAACTAACAATACCAGCATAGCCCAGTGAATGAATCATCTAAAGCTAAATATATTCCTGCCCATTCACACTGCAACAGTGCCCTATTTCACTTCAACACTGAGCTCAGCTGCCTTGGGGACTACTCTTTTCTTTGCTGGCTTGTCTCATGAATATGCAAAGCCAAGACAGATAAGGTGAGAGAGATCATTTTGATTCTAATGGTCCCTTACATTGTCTCCTGGAGTCTCCTCACTACTCGACCAAGCACTTCTACTTTCAAGGTGCATGCACTTGCCTGGAAAAAGTATAGACTCCCTCAAATGGGGACAGAGGGAGAGGTGAGTGAGGCCACAGTCATTTGATGTCTTTATTTAAGTATTAATGCATTCTAACCATTGAGAACATAGCCCTACATAATTGTCACTTTTAAGGTGTATACTGGATCCTGACAACAGAGATACAGCCTTGTAGGGGAGTGTCATTTCCAAGCTGAAGCCTGAGCTATGGTAGTGACATCACACTATCAATTTACCTGTTTCTGAGTGGTGTCATCTAAAATCGAAGTAGTGGGTCTGATGCTATGGTCATGTGCTCGGTGCTCCACATCTTTTTCTGAATATGGTATCCACCAATGCAGGGGACTCTTATTAGGATTCCATGACTCTAGTTCAATGCTCTGGAGCTCCCATATAATGGTGTTGACTGACACACTGCAGCTTGAAGAGGCAGATCTCTTCCCAAATGAATGTCAACTTAAGTCAGATACAGGCAACTGACTGATGTCCTTAAGGGATGGCACCTTACTGAATGTTCCATGTTGGACTGTTGTTCTATGTCAGGTGCTCAGTAGAAGATGTTCTGGTATTCTGTAGGCTGGATTCTTGAAAGCACTGTTGCAACCTGGGAAATTTGTCAAATTTATCTGCCATGTTCTTGAGTACAAGCCTTATGCATACTATTCAACTTCCTTGTTCATTCTTTGTTTGGGGGTATCTAATTGATGTCATCTATTTCACCAGTCAGTATGCTGTCTTATAAGGTATTAAGAAGGTCTACAGCTTTTTGGGTATATTATGACTCAGAGGAGGCGAATCAAAATAACCCTGGGTCAAGACAGTGAATTCACACTCCTCTTTGTTCCTATGACTTGGAACTGCCTCTTGTTAGTTGGGTGTCTTAAGCATTCCACTTGCATCCCATGTAACATATTGTTATTCTGCTTTAGCTAAGATTCCATGAACATTAAGACTTCCACCAGGAGATCTTTTATTTAGTGGGTCTTGTGGTCCTCTACTATCATCTGACACATGTCTGGATCATTATGGAGACTGTTCCAGAGAATTCTACAATTATGCCATTTGCCTTTCCTGCATTTTCAAGTCTTTGATATTACTCTACTCTCTGAGCTTTATTTACTAGCTCACCAGGGGATGAACTTGAGTGTTGGCCGATTCCAGGGGATTCATGTGTGTGCTTTTTTAAAAAAATAGTTATTATATCAATATTAATCAAGAAAGGAATGCACTGGATTTTCTGGTTGTGCCTTGAGCAGATGGCTATTGGGTGTGTCTATGGCCCCATGACATGCCATGAGGTGACACTGTTTTATGACCTCACTTGTAGATTCTAATGGGAGCCATGTCGGCATTTTGGCATTGAGTTGTCAGTGTCAACTATGATCTGGTAACTAATAACAACCAGAGAGATGGCCATTTTACTTGCCTTTGAGAAGATGACATAGGTGTTTTAGAAAATACACAGTGTATATGTATGTATGTATATATGCATATGTACATGTGTATATACACACATGCATATATATATACATATACATATACACATGTACTTGCTTTGCTTCAGTCTTCTACAAGATTGTCCAATTTAAAAAAATCATTTATTTATTTGAGAGAGTGTGAGAAAGAGGTAGACACATAGAGAGAATGCACACACCAAGGCTTCCAGCCACTGAAAATGAACTTCAGACGCATGCACATGTGCACCTTGTACATCTGATTTTATGTGGGTAAGGGGGGATTGAACTTGGGTCCTTCTGCTGTGCAGGCAAATGCCCTAACTGCTGAGCCATCTCTCCAGCACAACTGTCCAATTTTTCAAATGATGGGTCATGGGTCTGAGAACTGTATCAGACTGGAATTTGGAGAGGGGATCACAGCTTTGCTCTGGAACAACTTGTCTAAATGCTTTGTTCATTTATTCTGAATTTCCTTTAAAATAAATATGTATTATTAATAAAGAAAACAAACCTTCAAGAAAATATAATGGATATATAAATAAAGTTATGCACCCAATTTCATAAATAAACACTATTGGCATAAGTGAATAAGCATGTCCAGACATATTAATAGTGAGTGATTTCAAGGCAACACTTTCATCAGTAGATAGATCACTCAGATTCGACCCCCAACCCGAAGATCAGCACTGTAGCTTTACTGTTAAACTACTGTAGAGGAAATGGACTAAACAGGCTTCTAAGAATAGTCTACCCAACCACTGCAGAATACAGAACTTTCTCCAAAACATATCACACTTTAGACCATAAAGCAAGTCTTAACAAAAAAAACTGAAAAACTTTCTTGTATCTTATTGGATTGCAATGGATTAAAATCCAAAATCAACAACAAAAGGGATTATGGAAACTATACAACCACAGAGATTGAACAACGTACTTTTTAGTGATCAGTGATTCACTAAAGAAATCAGGGAGGGAAATTTTTTAAATTCTATAATCAAGTAAAAGTGAAAGTATAACATATCAGAATAGCAAAGGCAGTTCTAAAAGGGGGGTTGGTGGCTATAACTATGAGTACCTACATTAAAACATCAAAGACCAAACAATGTACCTCAAGGTCTCAAACAAAAACAATAAAAAAGTTAAACACATTATTAGTGGATAGAAGGGAATAAAAACTATCAGGGAAGAAGTTAATGAGATAAAAACTAAAATAAAAACAACAATCAATGAAACAGTTGGCTCTTTAAAAACTCTTAGCCAAATTAATCAAAACAAAGAGAGAATGCTCAAACTAGCAAAATTATACATGAAAAGTAATATTATAACATTGAAATACAAAGGATCTTTAGAGAATATTTCGAAAATATACATTCCAGTAACTTGAAAAGTCTAGAAGAAAAGAAGATACTGCTACACATATATGACTTAGCAAAAAAAAAAAACTATGAAGATATAAGCAAGCTAAATAGATTTATAATAAGCCAAGAGACTGAAGCAATAATAAGAATCTCTGTGGTGGTTTGATTCAAATGTTCCCCATAAACTTAATGTACTCTGAATGCTTGATCCCCAGATGATGGCAACTTTGGAATTGGAACCTTGTTGGAGCTGTGTTGTTGGGGACAGGCTTATGGGGGGTTATAGCAAGCTTCCCCTTGCCAGTGTTTGGCATACCTTCATGACAGTTTGTAGTGCTGTGGAAGAAGTGATGCCCACCCTTTGCTCATGCTGTTATTTCCCCTGCCATCATGGCACTTCCCCTCAAGTCCGTAATCCAAAATAAACACATTTATAAAACAAGCTGCTTTTGATGGGGTTCTTTTCTGTGCAGCCATGAAAAACTAACTACAAGTTTTGCTACCAGAAAGTGAGATTGGTCATTGCTGCTGGAACCCTGATTCTGTGGCTTTGGTCTTTTGAAACTGATTTGCAGGAGGAATGTAGAAGGATTTTAAACCTTGGCCTAAGAGATTCCTTTCAGTGCAGTAAGTATAGCTTGATGTACTGTTCTAGTCAGAGTTGAAAGACCTGAATGCAATGAGAACTGTGGACTGTGGAGTTTGGCTTCTGAAGGTGAGAAAGAACTTTGTTGGGGCTATGCCAGAAGCAGTTTGTGTGAGAGGTTTGCTGCATTCTGCATGTCTATGTCCTGAGAATTTGTGCAGGGTTGAACTATGTAAAAATGGACTGGTGTGGGCAGATGAAGATGGCATGGAAGTAAAGAAAATCTTTGGGCCAAAACTGTTGCCCGTTCAGCTGCAATTGTCCGAGAGATTATAACCGTTGAGATTGGCCCAGGGGATCTGCATGGACAGCAGGAAGAATGCAGGCTCTGAAGTAGGGGACTTAATATTGAGGTTTTCCTGCTCTTCAAAGTTGGCTTTGTTCCCCCCTGGATTAGCAAGTTGGTAGCCCATCTGGTACTATGGAGCATAACAAAAGCAGGAAGAGAGGGTCATTGGATTTGTAACATGGTTTTGTTTTTTGGAAATGGCCATGGGCAGTGTGAAGCCAGCTTGTTGGATTGCATGTGTGGAAGCCTAATGGTGCCATGAGCGTGAACCGTGTGTTACAGTGGAGATCCCAGTACCATGGGATGGCTGCCAAGTAGAGCTGCTGGCACTGGATGAAGTTTTCTGTGACTGTGAATGGCCTGACTGGAGGTGCAGAATTGGAACTCCAGACACTCCTCACTGGTTAGAGTTGTCAGACTTGGAGTTATAGAGTTTGATGTTGCCTTGTTTGATTTAAATCTTGTATTGGTTCAATCTGTCTTTGCTATGCCCAATGCCCAATGCTATCTTTTACAGTGTGAATTTATTCTGTGCCATTATGTGTTTTTTTTGTATTATGAATCAGTGAAAGGCCTTAGATTATGAGGATATGTGGATATCACTGGGGTGAATTAAACCTATGGGAAATTTTAAAGTTGGACTGAATACATTGCATTTCACATCATATATGGTTCTTGGTTTATGATAGCCAGGGTGGATTGTGGTGGTTTGATTCAGGTGACCCCATAAACTTAATCTGTGATCACATGATTGTCATTGCCCATATGGAGCTAAATCCTGCAATAGTACTTCCTACCAAAGCTCTGACTTTAGAGAATTGGCTCTACTGGATTTCTTCATGAGACTGGTGACCCTTCCCTTGCTCCTTCCCTATCATCTTAGTGAACAGAGCATCCCAGGGCCACCTGGGAGCCAAGTCATTTGTTGGGTTTGGGGGCTTTGGGAATAGGTATATTCTAGCATATCCCAATCTACCACTCAGGGTATCCAGACACATGATATCTTGTGGGGTACTATCTATAATCACAGGCACCAAGATGTGAGAGCAACTGGGGATACCTTTGAGGTTACCTATTACAGAGAGTACATAATATTGAGCAAAAGAAGAGAAATCCATGGAGCTGGGGAGGTGGCTCAGCAGGTAAGAACACTTGAATGGCCTGAGAGGTCCTGATTTTTCCTAAATTCTATTCCCCAGCACCCACATGAATATCAGGGTGTGAACACACATGCCTGGAGCCCCAGTGAGTTCCAGATATTCTCTAGCTGAAAAACTGAGGCTCTAAGTTCAGTGAGACTCCACTTCAAGGAAGCATATGGGTACAAGTGGACACTGGCAGGTGTATCTGTATGCACACATGCATACACCACACATGCCACCGCACATGCCACACACACACAACGGTTTAGAGAAGTCCAAAACAAGTATGGTGAGATTCCATTCATGAAACATTCAAAAAATGTAAATTGAGATAATTGTTTCAAATGTAATTCTAGATGATTAATTTTGAAGAAAAGGAAATAAGAATACTACTTTATATTCAGGATAATGATTCTATGGAGAAAAGGCATATAGGAACCCTTTTTTGTAATGGTAATATTCTCTCCAGTACTTGGGCTTTGTTTGGGTAATTACTGATGAAATAATTTACTATGCTATACATTTATAATCTATATACATTCCAGTATACAAGTGTTTTTTTCCAAAATGCCAAGAATAGTTAAGCATTCAGTTTAACTGAAGAGCTATTGCAAAGACTAAAAAGGAAGTGAAGATAAGAAACATATGAAGATATTTTTGAAAACAAAATGAAACAAAACAAAATTCAATCAATGGAAGGTGGACATTACTATTACTTTAGAAATTTCTCTGATTACATGTGTCAGTTCATAACAAAATTGGTAATACTGTTCAATATATTCTGATATATTCAAATGGAGTTTATTTTTACTATTAAAAGTAGCATAATTGAATTCAAACTGGGGTTCATTTTCCTTTCTGTTAAACATAGTGATTTGTGTCTCTATATCATATTATCTCTAAGAAAATGAAATCCACCTATTGACAGTACATGTTAGATATAGACAGAAAACTTACCAGGTGTTTATTTAAAAGAATGGATTATGTGCTAACATCATATAAGTGACACCTGACAAGTCAAGTCTGTTTTCCTCAGCATGCTTTAAAATACATTCTAGCTACATGTGCCCAGACACAAACATACCCCAGTTCCTGGGTGATATTTTCAAACACCACTATGTCCGCTCCATTTCCAATTTCCTTGGTGTTTATCTAACCATTCTTTCATTGTAGGACTTTTTAAAAAATTATTTTTACTTATTTGTAAGGAGAGAGAAAGAAAATAAATCTGAAAAGGTCTCTAGCCATGCATGCACAACTTTGGGCATCTGGCTTTACATGGGTAGTGGGGAATAGAACAGTAGTCGTTAGGTTTTACAGACAAGTGCCTTAACTGCTGAGCCATTTCTTCAGCCCCAATGTAGTATTTTTAAAAGACTGAGAATAAACAGGTTAAGAGGGAAAATTGTATAGCAAAAATCCAATTATTCACCATCTAGTAATATATGAAATAAGAGGAGCTTCTCAGCAAAGTTAGTTTATTAGAAAGGTCTAGATGTTAATTATGAATTCAACTTAAGTAGAAGGTGAGTGGAACCTGGAAAAACATACATAGACTGATGATGTCTTTTCTGCCTTTGAGTTCCCTTTTGTAAATAATTTAGTGTTCTATTTATTGTAATTTCCCTTTATTCTTCAGCTGAAATACCAGACTCTTTGCCCCCCCCTCTTTTATTTTATTTTTTTTTTGAGGCAGGGTTTCACTCTTGCCCAGGCTGACCTGGAACTCTGTTGCTCCATGCTGACCTCCAAATTGCAGCGATCTTTCTACGTCTACCTCCCAAGTTCTGGGATTAAAGGCATGTACCACCATGCCTGGCTTTTGCCTATTTCTTAACCTATGGGGAGCACCTGATGGACTGGAGCCTTCATCATTTTTTATAAACAATGGTCACCAAGCTAAGATGTTGGGTCTTTTTTTCATCCTTCCTGATGTCACTCCATCCTTATTATAAACAAATGCAATCTGATATCCTGTTATTTGAATTTTTTTCTAGCTTTCTGATTTACGGCTGGTTTGCTTTTGGGCAAATAAAATCTAAGCAGTTAAGTTGGATCAATGGTGTGAATTATGATAAAGGAATGTACAGCAAATCTTAAGAGCCAGGCAAGTCAACACAGGAGAAGATAACAGGGTGTGAATTATATATAGTAAGTGGCCAGGGCCCTCAGTCACCTAACTTGACTTGGAATCTCAATCTTGCAAACAGACGGTGTGAATCAATATGATGCCTGAAAGACAGCAGGTCTAATCCAGAAGCATCTTATGGTGTAGAGGACCTCTGTAGCCAATTTCTCCAAAGAAACCCTAAGAATGAATTTTGGAAGTTTGCTTCTGTTGAAAAGGAAACAGTAAATGTTTCATCTCTTTAAAATTTCTGTATAACGTGTTGAAAGATATGGAAGAGAGGTAATGATTCAGAGTGGGGAAGGAGAATGTGTCCTCATGAATTTGTAATACTGTCATATATAAACCACATGAGGAAAGAGTCATAAAAATTAGCTGCAGTTTTACCCTATGTCCCTGATTATGGGAATGCAGGATTCATTATAACATAAAGGTTAAATTGGGTGACACAAAATGACAATGAAATAAACAGAACCAAGAGGCAAAATGTCATGTGAAACTAAAGCAGGAAAGACACTTAGCAGTTGGTTCAGGGAGAGCTGACAATGAATCCTAACACACCAGGAAAAGGAATCATGTTTTTCACCCACCTTGAAAATTTACCAGGAAAGGAAACCTGCCTAATTTGATAATCACCTATTTATCAA
>PVHP010018364.1:0-33321 GCA_004024765.1 Zapus hudsonius | reverse complement strand
AATGAAGGAGACAGGAAGAAAGCAAAAGCTATAATTTAGAATTGTATAAATCTGTATTGCTAAGCCAAATAACCCTGATCTTCATCCAACACTCCGAAACTCTAAAGATCCCCCAAAACAGCAGCTGTGTAGTACTCAAAACATCAGTAGGACTCAATCATACTGTTCTCTGGGAACTAATTAAACCTACTTCTCACAGCGAGTCCTAGACGGTCTTCAGAAGCAAGAAATGTTAAGAGTAAGCAAGTTTTTCTATGAGCACAAGAAATTCGTGGGGAAGTTCACGAAAGAGCCGTTCAATTAGGAAGAACAGAAGGCTGATGCTAAAACTAAATATTCAACTCCCCCCCCACACACACACACAATTAAAAGGACAAGGGAGTGCTATGTGGCAATGTGCAATTATGGAATCCAAAGAATCACACTGATCTGAATAAACTTGAATCCAGTACAATTAGTGAGCGCTTCCTATGTAGACCACTGCACTGATGATATCTAGCTTTTACCCGGTGTTCTTGCCTTGCTGAGAGTCCCCTCTGGTTGACCTCAGTTACATGTGTCCAGTGAGTCTGTCTTTCCTCCTCTGAGTTCACAGAGGGGTTCTGAACTACAAAGATTCATTTAGGAAAATAGATTGTATGCCACTTGCCCAAAACTGAACTACCCTGATCTTTGCACACCTTCCTGTCTGAAATTGATTTTCGCAGACACTTTTCTGGCTTAAAAAAATAACAGCATTGTTTCCAGAAAGCCAGTGCTCAAAAGTTCACAAAAGCTTTGCCTTTCTCCTCTGTTGGCGATTAAATTACTGTGTCAACCACTTGTAACCTGGAGAAACAAAGTCCACTCTCTAGGCCTGTGGCAAAGATAAATAATTTGAACTGAAGAACAAGTGAGATGAAAAAGAAGGGAAGGAAATCTGTGAGTCTAGCAAAAATAGCCACAGAGCTAGCTTATCAAAAAGCAAGTCTGTGCAAAATCATCATGGCAACCACTATGCCTAAAATGTGGTACCATTTCTACCTCCATCCCTCTCCTCCTGTTCCCTTCTCTTCTCTTCTCATCTCCCACCTTCTGGTCTCATCTCTTCTCCTCTAATCCTCTCCACCCTTCTCTCCTCCCCTTTCTCTCCTCTCCACATTTGCAAATTTTGAACAATGAACATGATACATGAGAATATTATTGTTTCCCTGGACAGTGTTAAGGGTCTCCAGGGTCAAGAATATTCTCCAACAGTCACAGGTAAAAAGTATTAAGACCATAAAATAGAGAGAATACAAGTAGAGACAGGCTGCTGCCAGGTGACAAGTTTGAGTCTGGCTTTTTCATTTATTTATTAATATATTTATTATTTATTTATTTAAGAGAAAGAGGGAGAGAGAATGAAAGCGAGAGAGAAATGGCATGCCAGGGCTTCTTGCCACTGCAAAGGAACTCCAGATACATGCACCACGTTGCACATCTGGATTTATGTGGGTACTGGAAAATAGAACCCAGGCTGGCAGGCTTTGTTGATAAGTAACTTTAACTGATGCGACATCTCTCCAGCCCAAGACTAGCTTTTTAAGTAAGATGTAGAATTGGGTTCAGAAGAACAAACAGGTAAACAGATGGATGGCAGGTGCAAACAGACAAACAGGTGGACAGACAGATGGCAGGATGGAGCCCAGGTGAAGCCCCTGGGGGTGTGGGGGGCATGGAGTCCTCTATTGGTCTCTTGATACAAACAGCAGGTGGTCAGATGACAGGTCAGTGGGACCTTTCCATCACAGTGTAGGTGTCCACCTCTTTATGAATGAGAGAGTTGCACCCTTTGCTTTGTCTGATAGAAGTTTTCGGGCCTGATTTTCCTGATATGATTATAATACACCCATGTGTTCCTACTGTCTCATTCAGTTTTCCTCCCTCTTCTTCAGCAGCTCTTTCTCAGTCTCTTTTACTGGTTCCTACATTGCAAACAAATCTACAAACAGACACACACACACACACACACAGCATGCTGTTGACATTGGTCCTTTCATTTCAAATGTTTCTTCATTAGCAGTTCTTTATTGCCAGAATAAATCCATGTAACAGACCACACAAAACACAGTGGCTTTAAACAATTAATACTTATTTAGCACATGACTCTATGGATTGGCAAAGGAAGTTCATGTAAGTATGTATGTATGCATGCATCTAATCTAATCTATCTATCCATCATCTCTCTATCTAATCAACCTATTTTAAGACTGGCTCTTGCTATCTTATCCAGACTGGCCCCTTACCCTAGCCTCTTTAATAGTTGGGATTCCAGTTATGCACTACCACTTGATTGGTCTATCATGCCTGTGCCTGACTGGATTACTTACTATAGGGTGACTTAGGGTGGCATTGGCTTGGATTTGTCAGCATGAAAAGCTTGGAAATTTCCCTTTCAGTCATTCTCTGTCCTAATCCACAAGTCTCTCTCCCAGTAGACTGGGGAGTTCCTTTTCAAATGACACTCAGACAAATCCCCAGGGTTCCTGGCTTCCTATACTAGGATGAATTGTAAATAGAGCAGATTGCTAAATCAAGGCTGGGAACATTGTTAAAAGACAGAGAGTGGTCCAGGCAGAGACTCCTGTAGAGTTAGAGTTGCCTAAGAGTAACCCAAGGGACTTCAGACCCCCTAAGGGAGGGTTGCAATTAACTTTATTCATAATTGGGCATATATGGGGATTTGGTGACTCTCAAGTTACATCACTAAAGGTTGCTAGGAAGTCATCTTTCTCTTCTCTCTAACATTGTTTAAAGAGTGCCATCCACAGCCAAGTTAAAAGTTAAAAGATTTCCCTTAGTAAGCAACATAATAAGGTGGATTTTTGAATGGTAGTGTTTAGGTTTTCTTTTCTTTTTAAGGACAGTACATGCTAGGAAATTAAAGTTAATCATTTTTCCAATTTGTTTATTGTCTTTAACAATATGTCATTAGGAAAACATATTGCCTCTGTGTTGCAGTCAGCATTCTAGTTGCTGTGCAGAAAGAACTCAAGCAAAAGCGGCTTGTGGAGGAATGGGTTTATCTGGCTTACGGACTCGAGGGGAGACTCCATCCTGGCAAGGAAAATGATGGCATGAGCAGAGGGGTGGACATCACCTCCGCCACAGCACTGAAAACAGCGGCAGGAAGGTGTGCCAAACTCTGGCAAGGGGAAGCTGGCTTATAACTCCATAAGCCTGCCCCTGACAACACAGCTTCATCGAGGTTGTAAAACCCAAACTGCCATCAGCTGAGGATTGATCTATCAGAACATATTCATTTGTTTGTGGGGGACACCTGGATCAAACCATAACACTCTGTGATAATTAATCCTGGTTATCAATTTGACAGGATTTAAAATCACCATAGACACAAATCTGTGTCGGTGAGAAATTTTCTAGATCGGGTTAGTTGAGGTGGAAGGACCACCCTAACTGTGGGCAGCCTCCTCCCACGGACTGGGCCCTGGACTGTAGAAAAGGGAGGAAGCGAGCTGAGCCTTCAGCGTTCATCACTCTGTTCTGCTTGCTGACTGACTGGGACCAGCTCCTGCCCCCACGCCTTCCCTCCCGTGATGGACTGTGACCTGGGACTATAAGCGGAAATAAGCACTCCGTCCCTTAAACTGATTTTTGTCAGTTATCTTGTCTCAGAGCAATGAGAAATTAACTGATACTGTTTCCATGGGCCATCGGCCTTATTATCAGTGGTATCTTTATCAGCAGAAAGGGCAACGCAGACCTCCAGGAGTATAGGCCAGTTTCCTCCCATGCCTCTCTTCCCATATCAGTATTATTTCCCCATCTTTCCTAGCTCTAGATGACTAAGGTAATTCAGCTCTATTACACATGTTCAATTTGCATCAGGCTCGCCCACAAATGTCATGTCTGAATTTGAGGCCCGCTCCACAGGAGGGAATTCATACCTGGTACTGAAAACCTAGTCAAAAGCTAATGGTTTAGGAGGTCACAGGCTATAAGGGGAAACTACTGCTGTTGTTTAGCTAAATGGATATATTGTCCTCATCAAATTGCCCTCTAAATATTTATTTCCATAGATTTGTGCTGCTCTCACTTTCAGTCAGGGAAGCTTCTTTGTGTCGACGGCCTTTACGACTGGGAAGGCTCTAGACTCATCAAAGTGCTGAGAAGTGACAGTTAAGTGTGCAGAGCACCAAATGAGACATGTTTACCACACCCACCAAGTATCAAAGAATATTGCAGAAGAGATGGCAGAAAGACTCTTAAAGAGTTTGAGGTTGGGAGGAGTGTCTTCTGGACTGGATGTGGCCACTGCATTCATTACTTCATAGCCACTGCATGATGCTGGACCCATCAACACGTTGTCATGGGTGATGGAGAAAGGCAAAACAAGCAAACGAACAAAAAAACCCCATCAAACTAGAAGAATAACTAGTTAGAAAAAGAAGAAGGGTATGAAAAAGGTATAGGAGACAAAAGATAATGGGAGGGGAAGGCAAAACCTTGTTGCTGAAGAAACCACAAAATGCCATAGACCAGCATCAAGAGACACTTTGAGGTCCTAAAAGGTATCCAGCCCCCAGAAGGCAGTTAGTGTAGTGCTGGAAGGCACTGCACAGGCTGCCAGGGGAAACTGATCAACAATAGCTGAAGTAAACAGAGACCACTGACATGAAACACAATCTGCAGCCATGAGTAGGCTGACCACACCTCCTACTGGGAGAGAGCAGCAAACCAAGAAAGGAGCACTTGTGTAATGGAGAAGCCTGGGCCTGGGGAAGACAATCAACAGCTTTCAAATTCGGCCAAATTTTCCACTTAGTGAGGGGGAGCTCTTGTCTGGAACTTGGGATTCAGGGCAATAGGCACCAGATCCCATACTCTTGGGCTCCCAAGACAAGATGCACTATGGGAGCAATTGTCAGGGAGGCTACTAAAAATAGAATCTAGGTAATCCAGAATTGTGTATATTTGTTAACCTACACTGATCTCACTCTCCGATGGAGATTGTGTATTTTTCAGGATACAGCGAGAGAGCTGGGGCCCATCTAACCCTACCAACCGACCATAGGCAGATAGCTGAGATCCTGGCAAGAGAGGAGCCACCACATCATATCATGGAGGATCCATATGGAACCCCGCAGAGAATGACGGGATGAACAAGGAGCCCACAGCCACAGCCATTAAATCAGCACAGGATAAGCCAGTGAGACAGAAACCAATGATTTTTGACACAAAGACCCCCTAAGCTCACAACATTAAAGCAGCCTTAATACTCATACACCACGACTCAGGGAACTGAGCGGAAGAGGGGGTGGAACGATTTTGAGAGCCGTGGTGGGGGAGACTATCTATAGGCATGGCGCCCCTCAGTAACAACATACTAGGGCCAGGAGAACCTGGCTGAATACTAGGCTATCCATGGTCCCCTGCCACAAGGACTGATCCAGACGACCCATGGAGGAGGATATCCAGCTGATTGGAGATGGCGGAGGGGGGCATCGGGGAATTGGGGATAACAACTCATTGTTTGCCCACTAAATAATGTACCTCATTATGGACAAAAAAGAAAATGGGAGGGGATTATGATCAAGATTAATTATATACATGTATGAAAATTGCCCACAAAAAAATGATGAAGATGGAGCTGGAGAGATGGCTCAGCACTTAAGGTGCTTGCCTGCAAAGCCTAAGGATGAAGGTTCAATTCTCTAGCACCCACATAAAGCCAGTTGCACAAAGTGGCGAATGCATCTGGAGTTCTTTTGCAGCAGCTGGAGGCTCTGGTGCATCCATTCTCTCTGTCATTCTGTTTCTCTCTCTCTCTCTCTCTCTCTCTCTCTCTCTCTCTCTCTCTCTCTGCTTGCAAATAAATAAGTTAAAATGTTTTTAAAGATGAAGATGGGGCTGAAGAAATGGCTTAGCAGTAAACTAAAGGCTCTTGCCTGTAAAGCCCAATGACCCTTCAATTCCCCAGTACCCTCGTAAAGCCAGATGCATAGTGGTGCATACATCTGGAATTAGTTTGCACCTGCTGGAGTCCCTGGCACACCCATTTCTCTTTCTCTCTCTCTCTCTCTCTCTCTCTCTCTCTCTCTCTCTCTCTCTCTCTCTCTCTCTCTCTCTCTCTGCAAATAAACTATTTTTAAAAAATAAAAAGAAGGGGAAAAAGCTTAGTCTGCAGAATCCTGAATCAGAATCACTTAGCATTGGGGCTGGAGAGATGGCTCAGCAGTTAAGGCGCTTGCCTGCAAAATCTAACTCCCTGGGTTTGATTCCCCAGTACCCACATAAATAAACCAGAGGAGCAAAATGATTGATACGTCTAGAGTTTATTTGCGGTGGCTAGAGGCCCTGGTGCACCCATACTCTCTGTCTCTCTCTGTCTCTCTAGGTGTATCTGTATCTCTCTGCTAAAGAAAGAAAGAAAGAAAGAAAGAAAGAAAGAAAGAATCACTTAGCACTGTTTCTTAAAAGTTCAGATTCCCCAGCCCCAGGCTGAGGAGCTCAACAGAAGGGGGTTAGCACCTCCAAGCGAGTCCCAGCTCCGACCGACCTCACCAGCCTCCATCAAATCCGGCCCCGGTGCCACTGAACGGAACTGAGCATGCGCAGTACCAGCCAGGGGGCGGGGCTCCCTGAAACCCCGCCCCTCCAGGTTCCCTTAAATCTCATTCTGGTTTCTCTCCCGCCCCTCGCCCCTCCCGCGAGACGCGTCTCCGCTGCGTCCCACAGCCCCGCCCCTGGCCCGCGGACCAATCAGATGGTCGATTGCTGAAGCTGCTGACCAATGAGCGGATCTGTCTTTGCTTCTTCCCAGTAGTTTCAAACTGTTAGGTCGCTGCCGGGTAGCGTTGGGCTTGCGGTGAAGGAGTCGGGTCGGAGAGACGGTGGGTAGCGGCGGCGCCGGGACGGGACGGGTCGTACCTCGGCACGGGCGGGCGGCGGTGGGGGTCCCGGGCATCGGTGACCGGCCTGGGGGCGTCCTCCCCGCCGTCGGTGCAGGTGTGGTCCCGGGGGTCCTGTGCATCGGTGACCGGCCTGGGAGCGTCCTCCCCGGCGGCCCTGCCAATTCGTGGTCCAGACGAATTGAGCCTCGTTGCTCCCAGAGGGAAGTGACAGGTGCAAAATGACCAAGCAGAGCACCTTCCTAAGATAGGGCTTCCTTGAGACAGGGCTGGGTTGAAGGGGTGATGGAACCCTCTGGAAGGGACTGGGGTGCTCCCTCTCCCCCTGCAGCTAGGACCATGAAGGAAGGGTATGGGGTCAGTGACTTGCCGCCTGTGGGTTCTGATGCCTCAGGCTAGAGAATACAGAAAATTGGGTGGAATGATGTATATTTGCCGGCCACTAAAGCAAGCTTCTTGAAACAATAGGGAATGCTGTTGTGGGGTTGCAAGTTGTCAATGACATCATCTTTTCCAAAAGTGCGGGCATTGTTTTGTGTCTGCAGTATCTATATTTCACAAACAATTTTAGGGGCCTTGGCCACACTTACTAGCGGATTTGTTATTTAAACAGCCACACCTTAATCCTATTACCCACTAAAGGAAGATGAGTGAAATATAAAAAGCACTAAATTACCACTGTGATCCCTTTGAAATCAGTAAAACAGCCATTCCTTGCTGCAGATGCACGCTTATTTATCTTCCCTAATTGGCTTAATGAAAGGCAGTCATGATGAGATTTAGTGTACTTATCCTGTGTGTGCACAGCAATACTGAGTAAAATTGAAATTTCCAGTCTAGCTGCAACCTGTGCTTCTATTTTGATACTTTTCCCTTTGTATCTCTCTTTTCTACCTCAGTTTCCTTCACTCTAGGTTTTTCATTGTAAACCCACTGAGACTGAGCCCTGTTCTAATATCTGCTGGACTGTTCAAGCAAATGTCACAGCAACTTCCTAATTGGTAAATCCAGGGCAGTCCTAATTATTTTTGGGCATCTGACTCTTGGACATTTCCTTCTTAAAGTCTCCACTCCTCTGACTTCCTCTCTGGTTTTATCTGCTGACATTTATTTATTCTCTTCCTATCTAAATATTGGCAGGTATGGGTTTAACTCTCTTCACACAGTAGTGGGCCTTAACTTTAGTAAGGTTATACCTCTGAGATCATAGTGGAAAGTGGAAGTCTTTCTAGAATATATATAAATGCTGTATGTGGTTTTGGTGTTTGATCTGAAGGTTAACAGCTCTTCTCATGTACAGTAAGTGATCCTGTCCATTCCTCGTTTTCAACAGATCCCGTTAGGCTAGTGCTTCCCCAAGCTGTAGCTCCAGCCTGATTCAGGACTCCCACACTGCTTAGCTGTAGGCACCATCGTTCACGTTGTAGCCATTGTGAATGTCAGTCCTTGGAGTTGTGTGCCTGAGCAGCCACTGTAGCCATCTACACCTGTCATTCCACACCAGCTCAATGCCAGGACCCCTGCAGGTACCTAACTCTGCAGATGCTCAAGTCGCCTTTATGAAATTTATGAATTTACAGATGACCATTTAATATGTATGTCATCCTGCATAAATATCTCCAAATTACTTATCTTACCTAATGCACTGTAAATGGTTGGTAAAGAGTTGTCGTGCTTAAGGAATAATGACAAGGTTAAAAGGTTGTTCATGTAAAGTACAGGTGTAATTTTAAGAACTATTTTTAACCACAGTTGATTGAGCCCATGAATGTGAAAGCCACAGATACTGAATGCTGACCGGGCTGTGTTCCCTCACCTTTACCCAGTGCTTCAGAGACAACCTCGTACCCCACACAGCTTGTATTGACTTCATCATCCTTCCTTTCAACCTGCTCATCTTCCTGAACTTGTTGCTTTGGTGAGTAGCACTCTGATCCATCCAGTTTACCCAAGCCAGAAATATGTGAGCCATCAACAGTTCCTCACTTTTACCTTTTAAGCAGTCATTAATCATGACCACTCATTTCCATCACCGTAACACAACTGTCTCAGTCACACCTTCCTTCCCCTTGCCTAGTGCTGCAAGGACCTCATTTGTTTTACAGATTCCAGCCAAAGGGAACTTTTGACCTCTTGGGTTACTACAGTTGGCTCTCATCAGTCTCATTTGTTACTATTCCTGTCCATCCTCAAAGCTGCCAGAGTAATCTTCTAAAAAAGAAAACAAGACTAGGGTTCCGGATTAGCTCCTTGGTAGAGAGCTTGCCTAGCACGTGCAGAGTTGAACACGGGTTCTATCCTCAGCACTGCACCAATAAGGAAATACTAAAAAACAAGGTTAATCATGTCTCTTGTTTCAAGGAGAGGGAGAGAGAGAATGGGAGCTCCAGGGCCTCTAGCCACTGCAAACAAACTCCAGATGCATGCACCACTTTGTGCAGAATCAAACCCAGATTAGGCATTTCAGGCAAGTGCCTTAACTGCTAAGCCAGCTCTCTAGCCCCTGAAACTTTTTTGTTGTCGTTGTTTTGGTTATTCTCACTCTAGTCCAGGCTGACCTGGAATTCACTATGTAGTCTTAGGGTGGCCTCGAACTCATGGCAATTCCCCTACCTCTGCCTCCCAAGTGCTGGGATCAAAGGCGTGCGCCACCATACCTGGCTCTAACCAGATTTCTTGCTCTCCTTACGGATCGTGCTGTGCCTCTTGTCTCTGCTTGTCCTGTTGCATTGCCCGTCTCTGGAGGAGACCTGCTCATCTTTCAGGTCTCCGTGCCAGGGCCATCTTGTCTATAATAACTCTTTGGCTACTCTTCTTCCAAATAGTCAATCCCACCTCATAAGAAATGGCTCTTTCTGCCTCCCTGCTTTTTGCCTTTAAGTGTAAGAGCCTAACACTGGTTCAAGACTCTTAAGAGTTTTTCTGCATGTATTTTTAATCTGTTGGATTTGTTGTTCTATACAAGCTTACTTTTTTTGCAATAATACATAAATTTCCTAGGATGGGAATTTGCACAGATTTTCACTCTCTCTCGGCTCATCATCCACAAGAAAGCGTTCAGTGCAGGGGATGCCGTACACTTCTCAGGAACAGCACTCACAAGCTCTTATGGCTAACAGCCCCACCGGGAATTACTCGAAAGCAGTTTTCTTTCACTTTTCATGTGTTTGTCTCATTTCCTCCAGCACATTATAAAAACACTAAAGAGGGGTGTTATAGAGATGGCCCAGCAGTTAAAGTCACTTGTCTGCAAAGCCTGACAGACTGGGTTCAAGTCCACAGTACCCATGTAAAGGCAGATGCACAAAGTGGTGCATGTCTGGAGTTCATTTGCAGTGGCAGGAAGTCCTGATGCACCCATACTCACTCTTTCTCTGTCTCCCATTTTCTCTATCGTCCTCTGCTTCTCTCTCAAATAAATAATATTTTTTAAATACACTAATGGTAGGAATCCCCTTTTTTTGACCCATGATTTTTTTTATATAGGCACTCAGTATATTGAATAGATTATTTTTAACATGGCATGAAATTGTTTAGGTTAAAATACTGTTGTACTTACATGCATTTAAAAATCATTTAGCTACACTATGAAGGGAAAAGCTGAAGCTGTACTGTGTTATAGACTTTGTGCAGAATGTCATCAGATGAGGACAAGTACTTGCTTCCAGTCCTTCCCAATGGCTCCGATGAGGGCACTTCTGTCTCGACGGATCTTCAGGTAGGAGGCTGTCAACATTTATTATGACCTGTTTTCACACTTTATTTTAAACAAGTGATAATTTGTGAGATGACAGGAAAGACATATTTCCTTCATTTCATTTACAGTAAAGTCTTTCCAGTCACAATATTATTAAATTTAGGGAATCACTTTATGACTTTTGGGAGAATGTTGTTTAGGTTTTCAGAAAATAGTCATGAGCTCTTCAAACAAACACTTTATACAAAGGCTTGAACTAACACAGAAATGAAGCTAAAATTTTCAAGAAACATTTTGTGAAATTTTCTTATTTAACTGTCTCTCCTGAATGCTCTCACCCTCCACCTTCCCCCCAAGTTCTAGAATTAGTGAAAATGAGACTTCAGCTCAAAACAAGAACAGGTGAAAGGGCAGTGGAGCTAATTGGGTGCCATAGGGCACATGCACACGGATACACACAAGCAAAAATATTTTTAACAAAGAAAGAAAAGTTTGGCACATTGTGTTCTGGTGCATGCCTCTAACTCAGGAGGCTAAGGAGGCAGAACACAAGTTCTATACCAATCTGCTCTATACAGAAAGTTCTGGAGCAGCCTGGAACCTGGGAAAGTCTGTTTCAAAAACAGAGAGTGAGAATTCTCACTCAGTATGTTATTGAAGATGATAATTTTTAATAGCATGTTTCAATGGTAGTTAAATTGATCCGAAGCATAAGAAAAAAAAGATAAACTGTTTCCAGCTGGGGAGATGACTCAGCAGGTAAGAGCATTTACTGAGTAAGCATGAGGAACCCAAGTTTATCCCAGCACCCATATAAAAAGCCTATGTGTCCACACATGCCCAATCCTGAGGCAGGCGAATCACTGGGGCTCACCAGTCAGCCAGTCTGAGAAAAATGGCCGCTCTTTCTCAAGGAAACAATGCAGAAGAATGATAGAGGAGACACTCAGGGTTCTACTCTGGCCTCCATGGGCGTGCCCCACATACACACCAAAATAAATATAGTTAAAGAAATTTAATGTGTTTAGTCTGCAATTGGATCTGTTACTTCTTTAAACTTTTCATCATAAATATAAAAGTAATAACCAGAAACATCTAAAGGACTCATTCTTGGCATAAATGCTATAATTCTTTGTGTTATAATAAGCACGTGACTCTATTAAGTGGTAAGTAGATTTCTGAAACCAAAAAGTTGAGTAGTTGAGTATAACTTCTAATGCACTATTGACTCCTTATAGGAAGAGTATGAAGAACTGCTCCGCTATGCTATTGTGACGCCAAATATTGAATCCAGAGTTCCACCGGTGTCTCATCCTAAGGGAGAAGTGGTCCCAGACAGATTTCCTACTACAGGTGACATGCTTCATGACCAAGATCATGTGTTGTTCTCACGAAATCACTTAAGATACTGAGTCCATCAGTGGTACTGACGTGGTTATGAAAATGTCTCTTCAGATTGGTGGTTGTTCTCAGTCGGAGATCATCTTATATATCATCACTATATTATTTCTGGCTCTTATACGACAACTAGATTATCATTTGAATTTAATTTCACTTTATGAAAAATAAAGTAAAACAATAATGTAGCAATTGTATATCTCAGCGAAATATTTTGCATCTCAATTCTTGATCAAAGAGTATTATGCCAGGATTGTCTTGAGAACTAAGTACCCAAGCCTGTCACTAAAGGTCATCCCAACATAGCCCTCAGAATGCCTTAAGTTACTCTATGAAGCAACTACTAGTGCTTTATCAGCAGTATTTATATGGGCACAGAAGACTGTGTGGATCATCAGTGCAAAGGTAGATCCACTTGTGACTGTCAGCGGTAGTCTTGAGAGCTGATGCAAGCCATGGTGTATATTGATAGTTGAGTAAAAGGGAGAGAAAGGGAGAGAGCTCTTTGCCTTTCTGTTCCTTGTTCAGGAAAGAACGGGATCAAGCAGCTACTCAGCATGTGCTCAGACAGACCCAATGAGGATAGTCACCCCATTGTCGGCATGCCTCCAGGGATCCCTGTCCTTTAAGATGCATTCTGGCTCAGAGGCTGGAAGCTCCAGGGTTCCTGATGAGTCACAGCCCTGATTTCTGTCCCTCACCCTCTGGTTGTGGATTTCTCAGGCTTTAACCTGCTGCACTAGAACAACAAATAGGACATTAGGACAGAACAGTTTATCTGTGTATGATCTGTGAACCTTGGCTATTCATTACCTATCAGTGGTCTCAGTCAAGTTTGGACTACACTGAGTACCTTAACATGCATTCCTACTGAGCAAATTCAGAATGCTGCCTACTCTCTTACAAAGAGGCAAGTGGCCCTATATGCCTCCACCTCTATGGGGATTACCAAGAGCAGGTGTCCTGTACTCTTGTTACCAGAAGATACCTCAAAATTCTTTTTCTTACCTAGCTCTGCAACATTACAAGGTCAACAGCTGGGATTTAAGACCATCAGTGTTTTCTCCCATGTAAGATGTAAGATGCTTTTTGTTTTAATACTGTGCCTTTTCCAAAAATATTAGAGGCTAAAACATACATTATAGTGAGTTTTGATTACCAATTCATATGTAGACCATAAACTTACCATTATATGTTGTCTTTATTCTTGGTATTTCGGTCACTTGATATTAGTAGGCAAAGTACACACACACACGCACACACAGTCATTCTTGTTCTGAAAGGTATTTCCCAGTTTCCTTAGAGCAATTTTTTTTGGGGGGGGCACATATTGCAGTCTGGTCTTGAACATACTCTGTAGCTGAAGATGAAGATGACCTTGAACTTCTACCTCCCGAGTGCTGTGATTATAGGTACTTGCCACTCCCCTGGTTTATATGGTCTTGGAGATTAAACCCAGTGCTTCATGCATGCCAGGCAAACGTTCTACCAATGGAGCCGCACTCAGCCATATGTTGACTAGAGGTCCTAAGGTAGCATCAAGAATGTCCTTGTTCCAGACAGCAGTGAGAAGCTGTGGGTCCCTGGGAATACCCAGATTCTAAATCCTGCTTTCTTCAGACCACTTGTGCTCCCGACGTGAATTAAATGCTGCAACACACCAAAATGCTGTCACTTATATTTAATGGATGAGATTGAGCTGATCCAAGATAGAGTAAGTTGTCTTCTGGTTTTAGCCATGTTCTCCTGCACATACACCCACAGAGTGCCAGGTTTTCTATCATAAAGTAGAAATTGATCTCTATATACCCATGTTTATTGCTGCACTATACACAGTAGCCAAGTGATGAAATCCACCTAGGCACCCACCAACTGATGGGCTAAAAGATATGAGCTGGATGGATGGATAGATGTTAAAGTTAAAGAAGATAGGAGCTGGATGGATGGATAGATGCAGCCATCAAAATACATTGATAGACAAATTTAGCCACAAAGAACAAAATCATGTTTGCAGGAAAATGGATGAGACTTGAATCATGTTATGTGAAATAAGCTTGACTCAGACACATTATATGTTTTCTTTCGTATATGGAATACAGATTTACAAAGAGAGAAGTGAAAGTCGAAGAGGTACTATTTGGGAAAGGGAAGAGGACCTGTAGAGGGGGTGCGACATAAGACAGAATGGGATTAAATGTTATTCCCGTATTCTATGTGCCTGCATGGAAATATCATAATAAATCCATTGTTTTTTATAATTCATATATACTGGTTGTTTTAAATGGTTCATTTTAATTTTAAAAGCCTTTCCTTTTGGCAGGAAGAAACATGGTAAGAGAAACTGCAATGGAAGTTGGAAAAGGATGTGATGTTAACATTCCAAGTCGTTCAAAGACAGGTAACTTGCCTTCCCCTTAGCTTGTTTCATCAAGATGCAGCATTGTGTGTCTGATGATATTACCTACCTAACGAGGGATAATTACAGAATATTACTAATATTACTGATGTAAGTAATAGTTCAATTTCATAAGATTCTAAAATAGTACAATTAAGATATGTTAATAATTGTAGTATATAGCATCCTTTACTAAAAATGATGTTAGAAGACAGGTATTTTTAAAGATTTCTTAAGATGTTTAATTAGTTGAACCAGTTTAAATCTTTTATAAGCCAACCAACTTTTGGGCTAGTGTAATGATTTTTGTTTTGTTACTTTCTGTTCTCACATGTACTGTTTTTCTTTAGATATGTTCACTTTTAAACTTCTTTTAAAAGGAAACTTCATATCATTTGTTACATGTTACATACAATGTTTACTTGATACAATAAAAAAGCAATGGTAAAAATAGCACTAGTAAAACATTATTAACTTCATCTAAATATTGTTGGTGTTGCTATGTTGAGCCTGAAATATGATGGACACATTTGAAAAGAGATCAGTGGTGTTAAAGGGGTGCAAGCACATGTAGGACCAGCTGGAGACGTTTGACTTGGCATTGAATGAATGCAAACAATACAACAGGGTACTTTCCTCACTGTATGATTCATGCTTACTTAAAGTACCATGGTAAGAAATGCCTTCACCCTTTCGTTCCTAACCTTTAAGTGAGAGTCTTGAACAATATGACCTCAAATGGACCTTTAAGTTCCTAAATTATATAAGAAGGTAAATGTTTTGTAGAAGGTGAATGTATTAAAAACAAACAAACATTAAACAGACCCTGTTGAGCATGGTGGCACATATCTGTATTCCAGCACTTAAGAGATTAAAACAGAAGATGCGTTCAAAGATGAACAAAAGCAGAGTCTTAGCTTTTCCTGTGAGAGCAGGTCTAGTTGGTAGAGTGCAGTAAACAGTATCTCTTTGCTCTGCCATTTTCTCACCTTGCTCTTTAACATGCGGGTAATGTTTCAGAGCGTGACTATCTTAACCCCTTTTTTTAAATATCAAATGTACGTATTAGGAAACATCTTACGCTTCTGCAAAGAATTCTCGAAAGATTTCTTTAAGTAACAAATCTATAATAATTTTGTCTCTGATTCATTCTATAAGGGAGACAAGAAAACCCTTCAGTCTTGGTTTTTAAGACCTTCATAACCAATGTGAGGTACGCAAGAAATGCTGATAGTGTCTGATCCCAGCATAAATCTGAGTGGAATATTACCTCTTCTAGTTGCTTTGAGGAGATAGACCAGAGACCTATTGTTTTTCTGGCTCTGACTCTCCTGCACCTCCCTGAATACGAACAACTGAGGAGTCACGTAACACATGTAGATATGTGTAAAGAGATGAATATTGTTTTTCAGCTACATGTGAGGGCTAACAGTACCTTCCAACTGAGTATCTTATCAACTAAGTTGCTGCCTTTCTGTTTATGTGGCCAAATCTTAGCAGTGTCAAGACCAATCCCAGCATTGAGTATAAAGTAATAGTGACCTGTATACAACCACCCTGACCTTGGTCAGTTAACCTACTGTGAGCTTCAGTTTTCTCATGAAGCTGGAAAAACAGTACCTACTTCTTGAAGTCATGAAAGCCAATCTTTTAACATTATTTTTAAATATTTTATTTAGTTGAGAGAGAGAAAGAGGCAGAGAGAAAGAGAGAGAATGGGTGCTCCAGGGCCTCCAGCCACTGCAAATGAACTCCAGGTGCATGTGCCCTCTTGTGCATCTGGCTTTATGTGAGCACTGGGGAAGTGAACTCAGGTCCTTCTACATTGCAGGCAAATGCCTTAACCGCTAAGCCATCTTTTCAGCCCAGTCTTTTAACATTTTTATCACAGGAACCTCAAAAGCGCTTTGTTCATGTTACTGTAATGCTATGGTTGAGAATACTTTAGCATAGGTTGGACCAGCATGAATGGTGCATCCTTTATTGAGTGGCAGGGACTATAGGAAGCATCTCAGACTAGTTAGCCTTAATTCAGTGACAATGCTGAGATTAACAGTAGCCATGTTAAGGTACACCTGAAAGGTGATTTCTTCTCCTCCAGAGTTAGCAGACATCTGGGACTCCTCGAAAGCTGGAGAATTTGACCGACTGCTGCTCAGCTGTTTCTCTTTCTCTGCAGCCTCATCCCCCGGGCTGTCACCCAGGAAGCCTCACCCGGTCACGGACTTCTTCGGTTCACATCTTTTAGATGACTTTCCCTCACCGGCTTTCAATTCTGCTCAAGCAGATGCCCATGAAATCATTATGGGCGATGGTCTTGTTTCTGATGCGAACCTTCATCAAATGGAAAATGTGCTTGATGTTTGGAGCTCAGGTCTTAAGGTATCGCAGTTGTTGATTACAGTATGCATTACAATGGTTTTATTCTTGTCTACTGGTCATTTTTTAAGCTTTTCTAAATCAACAAAAACATATTTTTAAATTAAAAAAAAAAAAAGCTTTATTTTCTTGAGAAAATCTGCCCAGTGTCTTGGACTCATGCTTCTCAGTTTTATGTATAAATGCCCCATTTACCCAATAAACTGTAGGTTAGCACTCACTGGCTTCAACATGGCCCAAAGAAAGTATATATTTCTGTCAAGCTTCAAGGAAATACAGCTGGTTTCTAAGCCATACTTTGAGTTGCTAATCCTGTATGGTCCCCTGAATTTCTCAGGTGTTTTGACAGTCTTAGTTTCTGTGTGACTTTTTATACATAGTTATGACAGATGGAAGCTGGCTAAGGTGACACACACCTAGCTAAGAGTCCCAGCTGCTAGGAAGGCTGACACAGAAGAATCACTTGAGCCCCGGAATTCAAAACCAACCTTGGCAACATAGTGGGATCTCATCTCAAAAGCAAAAACTAAAAATCCAGTGAAAATGTCTCCGTTTGTCTTAAAAAAAAAAAAAATTCCATTTTACCAAGGTATACTCATTTTATAGCCACTTTTATAACAACCACAATATGTAACTGGTAAATCTATGAAATGTATTTTTACTCAGTGATGTGAATGACCTCTCAGTAAAACAAAGTATTGTGGAAGTGACAAGATTTTGATACTTAAGGGCTGGGGAGATGGCTCATTGGTTAAAGATCTGGCCTTGGTTCTGCTCACAAATAAATAAACTTTAAGATGATTTTGCTAGTTGAAAATGGTGAAAATGAACTTTTCTGAAACATATAGTTTGAGAAACTAAGTTGAGCAATAACATACATGGAAAATTATGGTGATGTGAGTTCTGTGGCATTTATATTTCCCTGTTACTAGGAACCTCAAATTTTAGAAATGATCTTTTATCACAGTTTCTACCATTCTTCTCCCTTGGAACAGATTTCATACTTGCAATAATCGCAAAAGTCTGATGATTGCTGTCTAACCAACCAAATTGTTTTCTGTGTTCAGTTAACCATACTTGTTATTGAACTTTTTCAATGATTATTAGTCTTTTTACTTATGACAGTCAGTAGGGTAAAAATGCTTAACAATTTATTAGAAGGTGACCCTGATGGTAAGTGCCTCAACTCAGATGGCATTACCATTCCCACAACATCTAAATAACTTCCCTGGCATGACTCAGCCCAGCCCCTGGTCCTAAATTTCTTTTTTACCTGATGCATCTTAATGTAGACATTTAAGCCCTGAATAAACAAAGGAATTTAGTGAATGAAGCCTGAAATTGTTTTTAATGGCAAGAAGATTTCACATAAAGTAACATAGAATAGGAAAAAGCTAAGTTCCATGGTCTGGGGATGAGAACTACTAAGAGCCGTGGCTGTGGAACTCGCAGACATCATTATTAGCGTGGCGTTGATCTGATTTTTTTTCAAACTGTTTCTTTGAGCTTAGTTTTAAGAGCAGCATGAAGGAACAAACTACTGAAATGTCAATAAACTTTCTTTCCAGACAAATATCATATCTGAACTAAGTAAGTGGAGACTTAATTTTCTCGACTGGCACCGGATGGAAATGAGAAAAGAGAAGGAAAGGCATGCGGCACATGTGAAGCAGCTGCTGGAGCAGGTCTGCGCCCTGCAGGAGCTGCAGAGAGCCTTCGAAGTGTCCGCCGGGAGAAAGGATGAGGTCTTTTTCTGTCACTTTTTCCTTGAGATTCGGTAGATGCCTTGCTAGAAATAAATCCCAAGAACAAATGGTTACTCAGCTCCTGCAAGGTAGAAGGAGAAACTCAGGAACAAATAGAAACTAAGCTTCTTTCCATTACACATGCAGCGTAAGGTCATTTTATCTTGACCTCGGACTTTGGTGTTTGAAGAATAGGTTAAGTGGGGATACGTTAGTTTTTTCTTCCCAATCATTTTTTGTCTAATGATCTGTAAAAGAAAAAGGAACCAGCATTACCCACATTTTCTACCATCCTTGTAGATGACATATTAACCGTCTCCAATACTATCTTAATATATCATGCTTCAGTGATAAAGAAAATATCCTTTTTTTTCACTTTTCTTTAGCTTCTAAGAACACAAGGTTAGAGTTCAGGTTTTGCCTGATTATGACTTGAACAAAGCTAGTGGGCAGCAAACCTGTGTCCCTGCTAACCCCATCTCTTTGTGGGCAGGAAGGTGGTAGATTTCTTGGGGGCGGATGCCTCCGTTGCCTGACTGCAGAAGTCACTTTCATGTGTCAGCGAGTCAGATACAGGTGATGGGTTTGCTGCTGTTTGGATTTTGAGACAGGATCTCACCACGTAGCCCACACTAGCCTCTGACTGAAATCCTCCTGCCTCTGACGCCATCACTGGGAGGATAGGTGTCCATCACCACACCTGTCAAATGTGCATTGGTTTTGCTCTTACTGAGTATGATCTCAAGTTGAACATTGAAGGTCCTTGCTTACAAAAAGCCTGTTGCCTGGGTTCATTTCCCCGATACCCACATAAAGCCTTCTTTCTCAAATTGGGGGGCGGGGGAATCCACTGAGGAAATAGCTCAGTAAAGGCCCTTGCTTGTAAACATTTTATAGAGTTTGCTTTTTAAGAAACAATGCTAATAATATGAGTCATTTGCTCCATTACACTCAATACAATCTGTTTTAAGATTTTCAAATATTCTTAATTTGGAAATATCTCACAAAATGGGTTTCCATATCATGGGTTCAGTTCATGAAATGAATAAAGTGAGCAGCCATGCTGTACATCTAGCTTAAAGCATGGAGCATGCCTGCTGTCTTGGGATGGGTGCCCTTTCCAGTTCTACAAAGAAAACACTTTCCTGCGTGGGCTCTGCCTGTAATCTTGATATTTGGAAAGTGGACGCAGGATTATAAATTCAAGGCCAGCCTGGGCTAGAGCAAGACCTTGTCTTCAAAAAGAGAAAGAGGAAAGGAAGGGAGAAAAGGAAGAAGAAAGAGCAAGAAAGAAATGTATGTGATAAATGTATAACTTCTTTTTCTCTTTAATATATCCAGTTTTAGATATATATTTCACTCATTAAGTCATTTGGAAGATGGGATATTATCTAATTTTTAAAGGACAAGGATAATATTGGAGAAAATCATCAAAATATAATTTTGTTTGTTTGAATAAATTTGTTAAAACCACAGAGACTTCTATAATTTTTGTATAATCTGTAAAACTTTCAACTTTACAGTTGACTTTTCTGAATTAAATATCAGTAATTATATTCTCTTATATCTAAACTTTTTATTGTGATAATCAGTATATACACAATGAGGATTCCTTTTCCATCTTTTCATTGATATTTAGCGTTTCAATGTGGGAAACCTTTTTGGTCTTTCTAATAGCAGGCAGTGCTGGGCATGGTGGTGTATTCCTCATTCTCAGCTCTCAGGAGGCTAAAGCAGGAGGGTTACAAGTTTGAGGCCAGGCTGGACTACATAGTCGCTGTCTCAGTGGGGGAAAAGCTAATTGGATGAGTATAATAGAGAACCACTGCTGTTCTTTCTAGCATTTTTGATATGAGAGAATTATTTTGCCAATTGCTGTTCTTGTAATGTCACAATAACTGGTTCCTCACTGTTTACAGGTGATTTCCAGCTTGTCTCAGGCCATCGGCAAGCAAAAGGAGAGGATAGAGTTGATGAGAACATTCTGCCACTGGCGAATGAGCCACGTCCAATCAAGACAGGACGTAAGTGTGAAACAGACAAGCCTGCTTAGGATCATGCGAAAGTCAAGGAAGAATTTGTTTCTGATAAGTCAACGTGAATTTATGACACAATGTTTCTCTTATGTAAAAAGAATTGGATTTTGATGTAGTTTGGAAAAATGCCTCTCAGGTTTTGCAGACCTGTGTGCATTGTGGTAGGCTTGTCATTTACTGCTTCCTAGTAGTTTATAATTAGGATTGTGCTTAACTTACCAGTGTTCTGGTAATGCTGAACAGATCTTGGATATGTGGCTAGCAGGGAAAAAAATTCATATTCTTAAAGGTATCATATGCTTACTATCTTGTTTCTACTTTAAGACATCTCACCAAATGCAATGGCTTGTGTCTGTAGTCCCAGTTATTAAGGAAATTGAGGCAGGGGGGCCACTGGAGTCCAGAAATTTGTGACCAGTCTAGACAATATACTAAATAATAATAGCAGTGAATTAAAAATATCTGAGTACAACCTCTTCATAAGAAGACATTACTATACTTATGTAATTACTAAATACTATACCAGTTATAAAATTACTCTAGTGTTTTTTGTATAGACTTACCTTAGTGTAAGAATTAAAGCCATGCCTACTAGCATTTTAAACATTTATACCTGAATAGCGTTTATTTTCGTTGCTGAGATAATGTATTCATAGTAAAGTAATAAAGAATACTAAGGAAGTTGAGGCCCAGCAAGGTAGCAGACGCATGTCATCCTGGCACTCAGGAGGATGAAGCACAGGAGCATCAGCTCAAGGCTAGCCTGGGCTACATAGCAGAACTTTGTCCTTAACAAAGAACAACACATCATGTCAAATTATGGGAAGTGAGAATACATATATACCTTAGAAGATGTGTATAGGAACTTGCAAGCATAGGAGCTAAATACAACTATGTATATTGTATATATGTTTGTGTGAGCTCTGGAGTGTTCTGTGGATTCAGTTTCAAGAGATTAGTTTTTTTAATATTTTATTCATTTTCAAAGAGAGAGAGAGAGAAAGAGAGAGGGAGAGGGAGAGAGCGAGTAAGAGCACCAGGGCCACCACCTTGTGGGTCTGGCATATGTGGGTACTGGGGACTTGAACCCAGGGCCTTAGGCACTGGAGGCAAGAGCCTTAACCACTAAGCCATCTCTCCAGCCCTCAAGAGATTAGTTTTTAAGGAAAAGGTTATTCTCATGGAATAGAGCTTCCCCTTAAGACTATTTTTAGGAATTGGGAAGATAGCTCAGTCAACAAAGTAGTGTGTGTTCTCTATGCATTATGGAGAACAGCAGAGTGTGTAAGGTGATCATGTATGATGGTGACCACCAAGATAAAGGGAAGCTGTTTGCCTCCAACCATCTGCACTCCCTCCCTCCCTCCTTCCAGCTGAAAGGTCGTGCACGCTCTGCTAAGATGGCAGGTTTCCTGTTCTCTTTTGAATCTCTGACTTTCCCCTGACTTGACTGTGTTCAGCCATGACTCAAGGATGAGAGCCCAGGCTATGGAGTCAGGCAGGCCTCCCTTTCCACCGGTGTGAACCAGGCAGGTGTCTTCCTGTGTGCAGGTGGGCAGTATGTGACTCGAGATGAAATAACAGGTGTGCACTTCCTGTGGTGTGGTGTTTATGTCATCGCTACATTTCCATTCTGAGCATGAGTGTCGCTTCCTTCAGATATATGAAGGCAAACTAGCCGAGCAGTACTTCCACAGAATGCTGATGAAGAAAGTCTGGAGGGCCTGGCGGTCCGTGGTACAGAGGCAGTGGAAGGAGGTGGTGGAACGAGCGTGCCAAGCTCGAGCTGAAGAAGTCTGCGTCCAGATTTCTAATGATTATGAAGCAAAAATGGCTATGGTAAATGGTCTGCATTTTCCACATTCTTTTAATATAATAATAATAATAAGTGAGTAGACTCACTATTAGGCTACATTTATGTAGCCAAGAATAAAAACTTTTAAAAAGGTTATATTCCTTAATTAAACTGGTCTTATAAGGTTGCTGTAAAACAAATGTCTATAAGTTGAAATTATTTTTCTTTGATCTTTAATAATAAAAGTCATATTGTGTCCATGGGAAATTTTCTATAATCCAAAATAGAAAAAAATTCTGAAGACTATAGCAGACTTCTTGAAGTCCAATATTAGAAGAAAAATATCATTTTATAATACTAAATTCTTAATATTGAAAAAATTAATATAAATAATTTTCTGCAATTCAAAATGATATGTAAAGGATGCACTCCCTTCAAGTTTGCTCTGTGGGAAAATAGAAAATAGGTTGTAACTAAATTTACCTGCACTTTAAATTCTGTAGAACCATCTTTTTAAAGAATTATATTAATATTATAGGCATTTAATTAATTTTCTCCAAAAAGAATATAGGTCACCTGTGACTCATAGAAATGAATTTTGTTTTATATTCCACATAAAGTGAGAATATTTTCAGTATTTTTATTTAACTATTTATGAGTACAAAGAGAGGAGAGAGAAAGAGAGTGTACTCTAAGGCCTCTTGCTGCTGCAAATGAATTCCAGACACAGGCACCACTTCTACATCTGGCCTTCTGTAGGAACTGGGGAATCAAACCTGGGCTAGCAGGCTTTTCAAGGAAATGCCTTTAACTGTTGAGCCATCTCCTCAGCCCCCACATGAAAAGTTTTAGAGTAGAAAATGATAGCTTTTGTGACTGAGGATATAGCTCAGGCAGAAAGCTCTGGATTCAATCCCCAGCATCTCATAAACTAGGTATGATGCTGCTTACCTCAGAGATAGACAGAAAGATCAGAAGTTCAAGGTCAACCTGGGCTACATAATGAATTTGAAGCCAGCCTGAGCTATATGATACCCTATCTCAAAAAAAAAAATACACATATTTAGCTGGTCATGGTGTCATACACGTGTAGTCTAGCAATTGGGAGGTGGAAACAGAGGTTGAGTAGTTTAAGGTTATCCTCAGTCAAGGCCAGCCTGAAATATAAACTCTGTCTTTTAAAAAGTGGGGGAAACTCATTTTGTAAGCAAGTGCCTTTCACTACTCCAGCCCCTCATTTTGTTTTTTGTATAATGAAAACACATCAGCAATCTTCAATGGGACTAGTATACAGTCCCACTTATTTGAACCTTGATTTTATGCTTAGCAATAAAAAGTGATTGTTGATGAAGACTATAGAGGTGAGGTATAGCTTTTCAAATATATTGAATTATTTAGCAGAAGTGGTATGTGGCAAACTGTGTTTAGTATTTCCTAAGACTGATAATCTGTAATGCCAGCACATTGAAGGAGAGGCAGGAGATCAGGACTTCAAGGTCATTCTTGGATACATAGCCCGTCAGAGGCCAGTCTGCACTGAGACCTGTTTCAAAGAGAAAGAAAGAAAAGAATATGCCTCAAGTAGTTTACCTCCTCTTTATTTATTTATTTAGTTATCTGGAGCTTTAGAAAATGCCAAAGCTGAGATTCAAAGGCTGCACCAAGAGAAAGAACACTTTGAGGACTCCATGAAGAAAGCCTTCATGAGGGGGGTGTGTGCACTAAATCTCGAAGCCATGACGATATTTCAAAACAGAAATGACGCAGGTTAGTAATGCATGGAGGAGTCTCTCGAGAGCCACAGAAGAATTTGAGGTGATTGCAGTGATCGACAGGGCCTGCATTTCTAGAGTTCTGCAATGGAAGCATCTCTCTTAGGTGCTGTGTATTTCCTTTTAGCCTCATTGTAATCTGCCATGTAAACTAGTTCATCCATGGTGATTTATGATATCTTGGAGCTTTTTTCTTTCTTTCTTTTCTTTTCTTTGTGTGTGTGTGTGTGTGTGTGTGTGTGTTTCATGAGTGTGAATGCAGGCACAACTTCAGATGTCAGCCCCCACCTTCCATCTGGTTCTGAGGTGGTCTCCTATTTGCTGCTGCATACACCAAGCTAGTCAGTCCCCAGGTTTCCTGATGGTTCTCCTGTCGCTGCCACTTTTCTCACTTTGGGCATGCGGGGATTACAGATACCAGTGCTACAGTGTTTGGCTATGTGCAGGATCTGAACTCAGGGCCTCATACTTGCCCTGCAAGTGCTTTATTTGTGGAGCCATCTTCCCAGCCCCCCTCCTCAATCTTTTTTTTTCAATTAATTATTTATTTAATTAGACAAGCTGTAACTTTGTAGCCCAGTCTGCTCCTCTCCTGAGTACTGGAATTATATAGGTCATTATCACTATGTCCAGCCAAATTAATGCTTTTAATATATAACGTTATGTTAAGGTTCTTCAAACTAGACATTTAATGCCTGTAAATATAAATTTCTGTGTCTTTTTTTTTTGCCTAAGTTACCAAATTTCTTAGACAATTTTGTTGATGATAAATTTATGACCTAGTTATGGTTTTCTAATTTCAAAAACTGTCTTCCAATGTAAAAAAGGTCTTAAACTCATTTTTCCAACTGATGTAAATAAAAGCTTATCAGGATGGGGAAGTGTCTCGGTGCACTTTCCTAGCTAGCATCCTCTAGGCTGAGTTCTGTCTACCAGCAGCAGCAGAAAAGACAGACAGACAAGCAGAAAGAAAGACGAGGGGAAATTAAAAAAGATTCTTTGATGCCTCACTGAGTAAAAACACACTTGCTACAAAGACTTGACGGCCTGAGTCTAGATGCACACGCCCATGTAAATCTGGATTTATTAGCATGTATCTGTAATCCCAGTGTGCCTACTGAGAGATGGAGGTTACCATGGCATATGCAGGGCGAGCAAGAGACCTGCCTCCGAAAGGTGGAAGACAAGGACCAAACATCTGTGTCTGATTGTCTGCATGGTTCACAAAAGCACATGGCCAGAACCCTTTGCCACCAATTCACAGTAGGGTGGGGCCAGTTTTCCTCGGTAAGCCTCAGATTTCTTCTCCAAACAAAGCAAGGAGCAAACCTGCCATACCTGCTTAGGGGGGCTGTGGAGTTGCCCAGAAGTATATGAAAGCACTTTAGAAGATAAACATAGCTGTGAGACAGTGCATGACCACTTCTCCAGTGTTCCCTCAGTAAGTCCTCAGTCCTGTGAAGAGCTCTGTGCTTGTCATGCCTTTATAGATCAACAAACATTTGTTCAGATCATGTGTGTTACTGGGTGTAATGAATTTGGGAAAATCTGTTTTCAGACTCAGTCATGGTATATAGTCCATATTCAATTAGATATTTGGGATTATAAAACCCAAAAGATAGTTAATCTTGCTAATAATACCCAGGTAATTTCTTAAGTCGCCTTTTTTTTTTTTTTTTTTGCTTGTTTATTTGTTTTTGAGGTAGGGTCTTACTCTAGCCCAGGCTGACCTGGAATTCACTATGTAGTCTCAGGGTGGCCTCGAACTTACGGCGATCCTCCTACTTCTGCCTCCTGAGTGCTGGGTTTAAAGGCATGAGCCACCATACCCAGGCTAGTTGACATTTCTTCAAGCAGTTTTAAGCACAGTAGATAAAGGCTTTACAGCTTAAAAATCAATCCTAGTCAAAGCAAGAATAATTATAAAACCTAACAGTTATCTGAAGCTTCCTAAGTCAGCCCATATTAGTGAGAATTGTTCACCTTCCTGGAGAGACCAGACATTTATACTGGTTTTTCACCAGACAGTGCCTGCCGCTAAAAGTGTGTGCATGCATGCGTGTGTGTTCAGATAGAATTCAGAAGGAGTCCCTTTCACCAGAGGGTTTCAGCTGACAAGGTAGCTGTCACTGTATATTGTATAGATATTTTGAGAGGCTTAGGTTGAGCACAAATGTCTCGAGGGAAAGAGAATGGTGAACCATCTCATGGATTCTCCAGTCCTTTGCCCCATTTTGTTTGCTAGCTCAGAGATAGTCTAAATGAAAGCTAACCAATTTCTGAGGGGAAAAGACCTAAACTTGGATGAAACTCGCTGCCCTGCCTTCTAGAAGCTTCCACCCTTCACTCCCTAGACCAAGGGTAAGGTCCTGGTGTGAGGAAAGGCTGCTGTGTGTAAGGCATCCCTATGATCAGCCCAGTAGGCAGATGGGTTTTATTCATAATTTGTCTACACACAAGAACCCAGTTCTTTCATAATGAAGATTTTAGTTTTGATGTGTTGCTTACTGAAAAGTTAAAAATACATTGTTACCCTTTGGATAAGATGAGTAATAAATGGAAATGATGGGAGGGGGTTGTATCAGAAAATAATTCAAAAGCTCTCAATACCTGGTAATTTACCAGGATGGTTATGTGAAATCTGCCTACTGATGTAGTCAGCTGTGTGACTACATCACTTCCTGTAATGGTTCTGATGGCAACACTTAGCCAAAGCTCCATCTGAGCACAGAATTTATTTTCAGCTTTTACATAAGTATTCATTAGTTTTCACATATTGAAAAAAGAATTCTGAAATCTTTGGTGGTTAATGCTGACATCACCTAATTCACTGCCAAACTATGTTATCTGAGAAGCAGTTCCCAGTAAATGACAAATACTTACATTTTTATTAGAATCATATTTTAGCTATTAAGTATTTTCTTTGTTTGGAAGAGAATAGTAATAATTTGGTAATCTGTTAATGGGATGAATTTATAATTTGTAGGGCTGGACTTCCCAAATGCTAAACAGGACGAGGGTGTCCCTAGCGGTCAAGGAAAAGAAGCCCCTGCCCACTTGGACCCTTCAGTGTCCACGATGCTCTCGGGAACCACACCAGCCACAGGAGTGGCCTCTGCTGCGTCCGTGACCTCTGCCGGAGCTATGTCTGCATCCTCTGCTCATGCTCCTGTCTCAGTTCTTGGAACTGGATCTGTAGCCTCGGCTGTCCCAGAAGACATGGTCAGTACATGCTGTGCGAACACTGGCTTAGGAAAGGGTTCAGAAGCTTGTTTGTAAACTACCTTTTATGATGGTGCGTCTGTGCAGTAGTTGGGCTTTGTATGTATTCATTCATTTGTGCTCACATTCTTTTTTTTATGGGGATGTAAGGATCAAACCAGGGAAGTGCTCTACCACTGAGATAGACCCTCAGCCTCGAAAAAGAAGTATGGAGTAAAATGACTGTGTAGTATTTAGGCCAACTCACAGAAAATCTGGCACAAAGTGGCTGTAGAATATTAATCTGTAGCAGGTGCATTGACATACACCTTCAGTCCCAGCACTAGAGAGGCTGAAGTAGGAAGATCATATGAGTGCCAGGCCAGCCTGGGACATCAAAGTGAGTTCCAGGTCAGCCTGGATAACAACGCAGATTGTGAGAACTAGGAAAAATAAATTTAATTTGGGCGTCAGCAACGGGCTTTTTCTTAGGCATATTGAAGCAGATCAGTGGCTGTATTTCAAGGGGTCAGGAAGCTACTATATTCCTCAGCTTTTCTTTTTCTCAATGAAGCTATATCTCTAACCCTGCTGTGCGATGATTAGACCTTCACTAGGTTTCAGTTTTTAATGCAAATTGGAATAAGGAGAGGAATGATTTTTCCTAAGTCACGGAGCTTCTGTGAGGGAGGTGCTTAGAGGAGAGTCTGGGATACAGTGCTTGATCTAAGTGTAATAAGCCAAGCACTGACAGGTTCATCATGGCTCTGGCTCCCCACGACTGAACTTGGATTCTCTAAACCATATTGCCCAGGATAGAGCAGAGTAGGGACAAGCGTAGCCTTCCTTATCGTGTGTGGCTTTCAAACAAGAAATTGAAGGTCTTGGAAAGCTCCCTCTTCTCCCCAGCTCCTAGCTACTGACAGGAGAGAAAAGAGCAGGATAGGTTCTAGGCCTTTTTAAAAACTTTTTTAAAGAAAGGAATTATTTATTTACAAGCAGAGAGAGAGAGAATGGGTGCACTAGGGCATCTGCCTGCTGCAAATGAACTCCAGGCACATGTGCCACCGTGCATCTGGCTTACGTGGGTCCTGGGGAATCAAACCCAAGTCATTAGGCTTTGCAAGCCTAATGGCAAGTGCCTTAACTGCTGAGCTATCTCTCCAGCCCCCACCCCACCCCCAACACACACACCTTTTTATTTGAACTTTTTATCTGTCCTTTTTGATGGTCTCCCTGCTGCCTCAGCTCCTGGTGCTGGATGGCAGGCATGAACCATGGCCACAGCACCATCTTAGGTCTTATGCACCCACTCTAGCAGATCATCACAAGATACATGTCTCTGGACAGCTCTCCAGAGAGAGAGAAGAGGAAGAGTCAGCCAGGTAGTTGGTCAGATTTTCTTTTCTGTCTTAGTTGAATTTCTAATTTTGAGAGCTACTGTCTTTTGGATGAAAATATGTTGAGATCTGCTATTTCCCATGTTTGCTCTTGCCGAAAGTTAAAAACGTACACGGCACATGGCTATTAAGAGAACTTGGAATGTGTGGAGGAGTTGCGGCTTAGAAACAAGGCGCTGAGACTCAACCCTGACGTATGTTCAGCTGTGTTTATTTTCCATGATTATCCATTCTGAGGCGAGATTCTCTATAGATGGTCTCATTTAAATAAACACAGTGAGTTTATTTAAATTTCTGATTTGCCATTCATATTGCACTTGCAGATAACATACACAGATGTAGGTTTTTCAGAATTTCTTTCATAAAATAGGATTATCCCAGCACATCTGCATTTATATTGGCCCTGAATACATATGGAATAAAGTGGGTGCATTTTCCCACCACCCTTTTGGTTTATAGCTTTCTGAAATAATTTCAACCACCTGAGATACCTTTGAAGTATGAAAAACAGTGCCGTGTAGACAGCCCTTCCCATTTATTGTCCTCCGCTCAGCCCCTCACATCCTCTACATCACTCCCTTCAAAAACAAGTACACATTCAGTCCCTAAAGAGCAGTCTGTAGAGCCAGAGAGAGAAGACAATTACAGGTAAATCTTGCTGTATGTATAATGCTAAAGTTTTCATTCTTATGAAATTAAAAACTTTTAAAAAATATTTTTATTTATTTGCCATCAGAGAGAGAGAGAGAGAGAGAGAGAGAGAGAGAGAGAGAGAGAGAGAGAGAATGAGAATGGTGTCCCAGGGCCTCTAGCTGCTGTGAATGAACTCCAGATACATGCACCACTTTGTGCATCTGGTTTTCTGTGGGTACTGGGGAATCAAACCTGTGCCTTAACTACTGAGCCATCTCTCCATCCCTCCTTATATAATTAAAATACCTGGAGTCACCTCAAATATGTCTTCGTGTTTTAAAAAGAAGCATAAAGCCAGGGATGGTGGCTCACACCTATAATCCCAGCACTCAGGAGGCTGAGATAGGAGGATCATTGTGGGTTCAAGGCCAGCCTGAACTACATAGTGAATTCAGGCGAGCCTGAACTAGAGTGAGACCTTACCTCAAAAAGAAAAATAAATAAATAAATTCATTAGTTAGTCAACTTAACGTGAAACTAATCACTGTTAGGAATAGGAAAAAAAGAAATTTGTTATTTAATCCTGATTCTCTTTTTCTTCATCTTACTTATGAGAGAGAGAGAGAAAGCACACGTACATGTCAGGATGAACTAACACTCGACATGTCTCACTTTACATGGATGCTGGGGCATTGGACTTGGGCTGGCAGGCTTTGCATGTAAGCGCCTTGAATAACCAAGCCATCTCCCAACCCTTCTTCATTTTAATCACTGAGGTTTCATATGTGAGCAAAAATGTTTCAGTCTTTCTTGGAATTTCTTGTTTGTTTTGGTTTGTTCTGTGGTGCTGGGGTTGAACCCAGGGCCTCTCCCCTGCTGCGTGAGCTCTGGCACTTGGCCGTGCTATAATCCCTCTCTTACCCACTTTTCTGGGACAAGGTCTCAGTAATTTGTCCAAGCAGGACCTGTGGATTTCTTTCTTGCTATTTCTGGTAGGTAAGGGGTAGGTGCAGAAAGTAGAGAGAATTATTAAACAAGTGACTGAACAGGATAGCAATGTTAGTGAAATGATCTCTCCATCTATAAAATCAATTTCTGCAGACACCCTCAGTCCGTTCAATAAATGTCAGAATATCATGGTGGGAAACATTTTTCACAAAAGTTAGGCCAGGCTTGGTATCATACGCCTGCAATGCCAGCACTGAGGAGGCTGAGGCAGGAGAATCACAAGTCTAAGGCTTGTTTCACTTCCTCCCCAAGCATGTGCACCGTGGTGCAGCTCACAGTGTTGGACAGTAGATGGTGCTGTACTCTTCTTGTTCCAGTTGGAGTTGTTGAATTATTCTTGGTTAGATTTTAAAGCTATTTACTAAGGTTTTTGTTTTATCTTTCCTCTTCATCAGAACGGAAAGTGATTGGTATCATGAGGCAGTTGGTACTGTTTTCCCCATTTTATAACTGAGGAGATTGAGGTTTAGAGGGAGTAACTCTTGTGAACACAATTAGTTCCTGTTAGAGTTTATTTAGGCTTTGGCTGTGTGACTTCCAAGCTCTTTATTCTACCAAGTTGAACCCCAAAACCTACGTAGGAAGCTGGGTATGGTCACACATGTCTGTAACCTTCTGGGGGCAAAGACCCCATCTCAAGTAGAGAAATATACAGATGAGCCATAAGTGGGCACCTAATGTTCTCCTGTGGCCTCCACATGCCCTCATGTGGGGTACACACCATACCACACATGCACCAAAGTTAAAGAAAAAGCTGTAAATACTGAGGCTGCTTTTTTGATAAGAATTACCCCCATTTTTGTATTTTTACAAAATAACTCTAAGATCTTTAGAGAAAATGTGCTAAATATAATAGAAGAAAGCTGAAAAGAACAAGTAAAATCTCAGTAAAAGTTATTGCAAGTTTCTGCATGTATTACAAAAAATAGCTTAAGGTGAAACAAAATAAGCAGAGCTTTTTTTAAAAGCATATGTAATAGTGATATTAATTGTGCTTCAGGGTCAGAGTTCATAAAGCAGATCATTGGCTGAGGCAAGGGACGGGTGTGAGAAGGGAGCAGTGGCATGAGGGTCACTGTGTGACAGAATAGACTCTCTTGACTGCAGAGATAAGGAACCTATATGTGATGAAATGACATGGGTATGTGCACTGGCATTAATTATATCAGGGCCAGCTTCCTGGTCTTAACATTATATGAAATTTTAAAGATTCAATCCCTTCAGTAACTGACTGAAGAATACACAAGACTTCTCATTTAATCTTCCTGTGAACCTCTCTTTTCAAAATAATGCTTTTTATTTTTTTAGTCTTAAAAATCATATGAAATGCTTGTACTGTGGCCCACGGATGTTTTGGAGTATTTGTTTGTTTCATTTTTAATCTCATTATTTTAAGTTTTACTTTTATAATATTTTTATTTGTTTATTCGCAAGCAGGGGTGGGGAAGCCCACCAGGGCCTCTAGTTGCTGCAAACCAGCTACAGGAGCCTGTGCCACTTTGTGCATCTGGCTTTACGTGAGCAGTGGGGATTTGAACCAGGGCCAGCAAGCTGCAAGCACATACTTTAACCACTGAACAGTCTCTCCAGCCCAAGGTTTACTTTTAAGAGCTGTGTGTTTTCATTGAAGGTTATAAATCAACCAAAAGCAATGTGAATCTCACAGTGAATTCTCTACCAGCTGGTTATTTGTTTTCTGTTTGTTTTCAGTATGTACCAAGAGTTGTAACTTCAGCCCAACAGAAGCCTGGGAGAACAATCACAGCCCGGATCACAGGGAAATGTGATTTTGCTTCAAAGAACAGAATTAATAGCAGTTTAGCTATAATGGGAGTGTCTCCTCCCATGAGCTCAGTGGTTGTGGAAAAACACCATCCAGTCACAGTGGTGAGTCCGCATCTAAAGTGTTGACAGATACCTTTCCCTGAAAGCCTGCAGGCGCCCTAAGCCCTTCTGGGATGTTTGAGAAGATAAGTCATATTGACTGGCACCTGTTCTGCCATTTGGGATTCTAGTCTGGATATACCACACTTCTCAGCTCTGCCTTCCTTTTGTTAAGAGAGTGACTGCAGAAATGTGTTTCTTTCAAATGGCATAAAAATGATCAAAGCGAAAAAGTGATCCAGTGTGTTGATTGCCAAAACAGTAAAATATAAAAAGATTTCATAAAAACTGTTTACAGCCAAGCATGACGGTGCACGCCTTTATTCTCAGTACTCGGGAGACAGAGGTAGGCAGATCACTGTGAGTTTGAGGCTAGCCTAGGGCTACAGAGTGAATTCCAGGTCAGCCTAGGCTAGAATGAGACCCTGACTTCAAAATAAATAAATAAATAAACAATTTTTAGAATGCACTTTGCAAACTATAAAACCATCAAGTACTCTTCTTAAAAGTTACTAGGAAAGGAACATGAGTTGTTTCTGCTTTGTTTCTTACATTGGGATTCAAATCAACAATTATCTCAAAAAGAATTACTTCTCTGGGCAGAGGATGTGAGTTAGTGCCAGCTTGCGTCCTACTTGTGAAAGCCCCGCAGTTCATCCTGCGGCACCAACAAAACAATTTGAAAATGGAGTGAATCCTGCCTGAGAAGTCCTCCGCATTAGACAGTTTTCTGTTTACTTAGCATGTCAAAGAACAGAAGACAGGACAGGAAGTGCTTTATGAGTCCTTGTCCTGGACACCAGGGGGTCTGGATTAAAGTGACACATAGGAACAGTGGGACCTGAAGAGGAAGACCAGAGGTGAAAATAACCAAGTCTAGAGAGACAAGGATGGAGATGGAGGAGAATATTTTTAGAATTATATTGTGTTTTACAACATGGGCAGATCTTGAAAGTTCATAGATGACTTCTACAAACTTGAATATGTGAGATTGGTTATCAAAAATGGGAAGAAATAGTTTATCAACATGATGTATATCGACAGGGAGGGGAGATGTGATGGGACATAAATAGCACATGCGTGTT
>PVHP010018363.1:0-34391 GCA_004024765.1 Zapus hudsonius | reverse complement strand
TTTTGTGTATTCTAGATATTAATCCTCTGTCAATATGTATCACTGGTAAAGATTTATTTTCTCAACGTGCAGACTGGCTCTTCACTTGATTTCCTTTGCTGTACAAAAGCTTTTGTAAAATATGGCATGGTAGGGGCTGGAAAGATGGCTCAGCAATTAAGGTGCTTACTTGCAAAGCCTAAACCTGAATTTAATTTTCCAGTACCCATGTGAAGCCAGAGTCACAGAGTGGCACATGCATCTGGAGTTCATTTGCAGCAGCAAGAGGCCCTGGAATGCACCTTCCCCCCTCCCTGCTTGCAAATAAATAATTTTTAAAAAATGGCATGATGGAATTTACATATTTATTCATTTGAGAGAGACAAGACAGAATGAATGAATGAATGAATGAATGAGTGTACCAGGGCCTCTTGCTATCCCACAAACTCCAGACATGTGTGCTACTTTGTATATCTCGCTTTATGTCAGTACTGAGGAATCAAACCCCAGCTGTCAGGCTTTGCAAGCCTTTAACTAATGAGCTGTCTCTCCAGTCCTGCAAAAGCTTTTTAATTTTATGAGGTCCCATTTTTCAATTGTTGGCCTTTATCCTGAGTGACCAGAGTCCTAATAAGAAAGTTCTTACTTATGCCCGTATCTGGTAGTGTGCTCCCTATCTTTTCCTTTAGCAGGTTTAGAGTTTCAAATCTTACATTAAGATCTTTGATCCATTTGGAGTTGTTTTTTTTTTTTTTTTGGCAAGGTGAGAAATAAGGATCTAACTTCACTTTTCTGCATGTACATATCATTTTCCTAGCACCATTTGCTGAAGGTACTGTCTTTATTTCAGTGTGTATTTTTGACATCTTTGTCAGAAATCTTGTAGTTGTAGTTGCCTGGACTGTGTGGGTCAGCTAGTCACCTTATGAGGTTCTTGGATGCCCTCTAGTGGTAAAGAAAATATTTTATTGAAAATATCTTGAGGGCACATAACACAGTTAAAAGAGGATATAGATTATATTTTAACGACTTAGGAAATCATTAGTTTAATTTTGGATGCAAAAAGAATGTGGGGTGGTTAGTATTAGTTTTTTGGGGGCTTATTAACTTTTGTGTTTAGAATTTGTACAGACTACCTTCTTCCAAGACCATAAGTATATGTTTTTCATTTTTATCAATGTGCTCTTATATATTCCGACTTCATTATTTAAAGCTTTGTGGCAAAATTGAGAAGTAAAACTAAAGTGTTTAATGTGCAATCAAAGCAGGACACTTGGGATGTGACTTAGCTTGCTTTTTTTTTTTTGTCAAATCATAGCTTGAAACAATAATGGGAAAATCAGTCTTTCTCAGTACATAAGCATAATTTAATAGTGTTCATGTACAGTGGGAGAGAAGGTGTATTTTAAATTTCAGATATTAAAGGAGATTACAAGTAAATAGCAAATAATTGTCCGATGTAAATTTTAAATCACACTAAAATTATGCGGAAGAGGGGGCGGAAAGATTGTAAGAGCCGTGGTGGATGAGATTATCCAGAGGCATGGCCAGGAGAACCTGGCTGAATACTAGGCTATCCATGGTCCCCTGTCACAAGGCCTGATCCAGACGACCCATGGAGGAGGTTATCCAGTGGAGGGGGGAGGGGAGGGCAGCAGGGAATTGGGGATAACAACTCATTGTTTGCCCACTAAATGTTGTAACTCATTATGGACAATAAATTAATTAAAAAAAAAAAAAAAAAGTAAGTACCATCCTAATTTATTGAAAGTCAAAAACCTACTTGAAAAGTCAGGTTTGGGGCTGGCGAGATAGCTAAGTGGTTAAAAGCACTTGTTATGCAAACCTGATGACTGGAATTCAGATCCCCTGTACCCACCTAAAGCCAGGCACACTTATAGCAGTAGGAGATGGAGTCAGGATAATTCCCAAGTTTAGGGGCCACTAGTCTGTCCGTCATAGCAGCACAATAAATAATAAAAAAGAACAAGAGAGACCCTGTCTCAAACATAGTTCAAGGAGAGGATAAACACATCAAGGTTGTCCTCCGACCTTCACACACCTGACACTGGAATTTTTTTCAACTTTTTTTGATAGCTTCCATAATCATAGATCATAAGCCATTATGATTTCCTCCTCACCCTCCTCCATATCTCTTCCCTCTCTCAGTCAGATGCCTCTTCTGTATCTGTGAAGATGATCATGTGATTTTTTTTCCCTTCAGTACATTGTTGTAGTGTATTACACTTATTGATTTTCGTATGTTGGACCATCCCTGCATCTCTGGGATAAATCTTATCTGGTCTGGGTGAATGACCTTTTTGCTGTTTGCCAGTGTTTTGTTGAGAATTTTTGCATCTATGTTCATGAGAGATTGGCCTGCGATTTTCCTTCTGTTTCTGTCTGGTTTTGGTATCAGGTTACGCTGGATTCGTAAAAGGAGTTTGACAATATTCCTTCATTCTGTGTTTTATGGAAAAGTTTGAGAAGCATTGGTGTTAGTTCTTCATTGAATGTCTGGTAAAATTCAGCAGCGAATCCATCTGAGCCTGGGCTTTTTTTTAATATGGAGATTTTTTTTTTATTACTGCTTGGATCTCCATGCCTGTTATAGGTCTGTATAAATGGTTTATCTCATCTTAGTTTAATTTTGGTGTAGGTCATATACTTTAAGGAAATCATCGATTTCTTTCAGATTTTCAATCTTGGTGGAGTATATGTTCTTAAAGTATGTCCCTTGCCTCCAATATGTAATTGACCATTTAAACCTTTCCACTTCCAGTAAACTGGCACTCCCTCTTCCATTTTCATATCACATTTATTTTTCATCTTTTTGTCTTTACAGACACTCAAGCTAAAAGACATATATTTGGAGCTAGGATCCACATATGATAGAAAACATGTGACATTTGTCTTTCTGGGCCTGGGTTACCTCAGTCAGTATAATATTTTCCATTTTCTTGCAAATTTCATACAAATTTTTACAGCTAGGTGAAACTCCGTTGTGTATGTGTACCACATTTTCATTATCCAGACATCCATCGATAGATATCAAGGTTGATTTTATTTCCTGGCTATGGTGACTAAAGCAGGAATTAATATATAGATATGGAAGTATCTCTGTAGGAAGAAATACATTTTGGGGGGTATACATGAGTGGGGTTGCAGTTACCTTCTCGTAGCTGGCACAAAACACCTGACCAAAAGCAGCTTTTGGGAGAAGAGGGTTTATTTTGGCTTACAGACTTGAGAGGAAGCTCTGTGATGGCAGGGGAAAATGTGGCATGTGCAGAGATTTGGACATCAACAGAAGCAGGAGAGTGCACCAGACACTGGCAAGGGAATCTGGCTATAACACTCATAAGCCTGGCCCCAACAACACACCATCTGGGGACCTAGCATTCATAACACAAGTTTGTGGGGACACCTAATTCAGTCCACTACAAATGGTATAGCTAATTTATAAAAGTTCTATTTTTAGCTTTTTTCAGAAACCTTCACACTGATTTCCATAGTGACTGCACCAGTCTACACTCTCATCAGTGAATAAAGCTTCCCTTCCCCACACACTTGTCATCATTTGTTATGTATCTTGAGGGTAGCCATTCTGTTTGGCATGAAGGAGCATCTCAAAATAGATATAATTTGTATTTCCCTGATAGCTAAGGATGGTGAACCTTTAAAAATATATTTCTTAGCCATTTCCATTTCTTTTTGAGAGCTCTCTGTTCAATTCCATAGTCCAGTTTTTGATTGGGTTGTTTTCTTGTTAGATCATTGAGTTATTTGTACATCCTAGATTTTAATCCTCTGACAGATGCATAACTGCCAAAGATTTTCTCCCATTTTGTAGCCATTTCTCCACATTATTGACAGTTTCCATTACTGTACAAAAGCCTTTTAATCTCATGAGGTCCCATTTGTTGATAATAGACCTTATTTCCTGAGTGATTGGTGTCCTAATCAGGAGCCACCTTATTCTTATTTCTTTTTTTGAGACAAGGTCTCTTACTGAATGTGGAGCTGATTCAGCTAGACAAACTCTTTAGCAAGCTCCAAGGAACCCCTGTCTCTGCTTCCTCCTCATCCTCCTCCGCCCAAGGCTGGGATTTACAGGAATACACCATGACTTCCAGCTTTTATGTGGGTACTAGGGATCTGACCTCAAGCAAGCACTTTGCCAACTTGAACATCTTCCTAGACCATATTTAGCTTTTAACAGTCTTTATATTAGAGAAATGCAAGGAAAACAGATTATAGTATTGGGTGAAGTTTATGACTTCATATAGTATTTTTGCTGAAGTCATTAATTTCAGAAGTAGTAATTCAACACTGTTACTTTCTATTTAACTGAACTAAGTAGTAAATTCAAATCAAGGCTTTAAAATTTATTAATGTATATTCATCATAGAAAGCAATATGTTTCAAATTGAATTTTTTTGTTCAAGTATATCATGACTATGATCCTATTCGCTCCTTGTCTCTCTTGTCTCCTCTCTGCTACTACTTCCCCTTCTCCTTCCATTCATGTTGTACGTGTGTTTGTGGATAGAACTGGAGATCATCATATTGAGCAAAATAAGCCAGACCTAGATGATGAGAGGGGGGGAGAGGGGGAGGGGGAGAGGGAGGGAAGAAGGGAGGGAGGGAGGGAGAGGGAGGCCTTAATGCTCTCTACTTTAAGCATCATATTGAATATTCAAATATGAGTGTGAATACCTTGTCTTGTTCCATATCTTAGAGAAAATGTTTTCAGTTTTTTTTCCATTTAGTATAATGTTGGATATAGGCTTGTTGTGTATTTATTATACTGATATATGTTAATAATTTCTTCAGAACTTCTGACATACAGGAATGTTAAACGTGTTCAAAGGCATTTTCACCATCCTTTAAGATGGTCATGTGTTTCCTGTCTGTGAGTCTGTTTATGAAGCCAATGTGGTCAAGGTGTATGACTTTTTAAAAATGTGTTGTTGAATTTAGTATGCAAGTATTTTATGAGAAATTTTAAATGTCAGTTCATTAGGGATATTAGTCTGTAACTTTTGTTGTGACCTTGTCTGGTATTGCTGATAGTCTCCATTCTTCTGTTTGTACTTTACGGTATAATTTAAAGAATATTGGTTTTAGTTCATCTTTAAATATCTAGTAGAATTGAGGCTTTATATATATATATATATATATATATATATATATATATATATCTGCTGCAAAATACCCAACTCTTGATTGAAACTCAGTTTCATTCTTTATTTGCTTCCTATTGTATTTATGACCATTATCTCTTGTTAAAGCTTATTTATTCCAACCTTCAGAATCAAAAGTAAATAATTGCCAAAAGCTACCTTTGAATTAACAGTGTATACAGAAATACAAGGAATCATTCCCTGTATCTTTAGGATATTGTATATGGTATCTAATGCTGCCTTGAAACCAATTCACTAAATATTAATGGGTAACTTAAAATACTCTTATTTAAGAATATTATTTTCCCTTATTCTCTTTGGCCTCTGGTGACCACCATTCTGTTCTTCTACAAGATTAACATTCTTAGTATCCCATTGTCATTGGGATTCTGCAGTGTTAATAATTGTCTTTCTGTGCCTTATTTTTACACAGTTATCTACAGTTTCATCCATGTTGTTACAAATGACAGGATCACGTTATTTTTATGACTACATAGTATTCCTCCATATGCATATGCATACCATATTTTCTTTGTCCATTTATCAATTGATAGACATTTAAATTGTTCCCATTTTTTGGCTATTGTGTGTAGTGCTGCTGTGAGCATAAAAGCACAGAAATCTTTGACATTACTAATTTTATTACTTTCGGATATGTAACCCATAGTGGGAGTTCCTGGCTCATATGGTAGTTCCACTTTCAATTCTTTTGAGGAGCTTAGCCTCCAAACTGTTTCCCATAATAACTACTAATTTATATTCCCACCAATGGCATGCAAAGATTCTTTTGTCTTTTTTAAAATCAATTTAAATTTAATTTAAAGTCACAATATTTTAAAGTCAAGTAACATAATGCCTCCTGTTTTTGTTCAAGATTACTTAGATTATTCAGAGGTTGTTTGTGGCTTTGTATGAATTTCAGGATTATTTTTTCTCGTTCTATAAACGAGCTTTTACACCTATACCAGCTTGAGTGCGCCTAATCTCGTCTAGGTCTATAAACATTGTTGTTAGTATTTTGATAGTGCTTTTATTGAATGTGTAGGTTGTTTTGGTTAGTATGGGCATTTTAGTACTATAGATGCTTCCAATCCATGAACCAAGGATGTGTGTGCATGTGTGTACTGTATGTGTGTTACCTACACTTTAATTGGTGTTTTATAGCTTTCATTGTAGAAATCTTTCACCTCTTTGGTAAAATTTATTCTCGGATCATTTAAAAAATTGTATAAATGAAATTTATTTAATTACTGTTTCAGATAATTTGCTATCAACATACAGCAACAGTAATAATTTTTCTAAAATAAAGGTGCCACATAAAGCTAATTGGATTTTATTTAGTTATATATTTGCAAGCAGGGAGAGGTAGAGAAAAGAGAGACTGACAGAGAATGGGTGCAACATGGTCTCTACCCTCTGCAAACGAACTCCAGATGCATATGCTACTTTGTGCATCTGGCTTTCTGTGGGTACTGGGGAATCGAACCTGGGTTGTTAGGCTTTACAGGCAAGTGTCTTAACCGCTGAGCCATCTCTCTAGCAGCAAATGTCTTAAACTGCTGAGCCATCTCTCTAGCCCTAGCACTAATAATTTTTGTATGTTGATTCACCACCCTGAAACTTTTGTCTGTTTTATACAAATAAATTTTGATGGACTCTTTGGGATTTTTCTCGAGCTTGTTTGGAGGTTCTAGCAGGGGAGCACAACTATTTGTAAACCCTTGGTGGAAGACTGGTTCTCTTCTATTTGAGGAAAGTCTTCCTCAGAATGACTCATAGGGAGGAGAAGGGGACACCCTCTTAGCCTGCCAGATCAGCCAAATCAACCCTGGGGATGACAGATGTCACAGCCAGATAGCCCTCACATCCTTTGGGAGTTTCTCTGTGAATGATCCTGTCGTCTAAAAACAAACAGTGGCATTCTGGATTTTGCTTCCAAACTGGATGCCTTTTTTTCTTGGATAACTGTTCTGTTTAGGATTTCGAGTACTATGTTGAATAAAAACGTTAAAAGCAGGCAGCCTTATCTTGTTAGAAAGCTGTCAGCTTTCTCCCAATCAATATACTGTTAGCTGTTGAATTATAGATGCCTTTATTATTTTGAGTTTTGTTTCTTCTGTACCTAATTTTTGAGTGGCATTTTAAATCATCAATTGATGTTGAGTTTTATCAGATGCCATTTTCCCCTCTGTTGACATAATCTTTAAAAGTTTCGTCCTTCATGCATATTTTAAAATATCCTTGTATTACTTGAATGAACCCATGTGATCCTGGTGAATAATTTTTAAATACATTATTGGATTTGACTTTTTAGTATTTTGTGGAGGATTTATCTGTGTTCAAGGGTGTTGGCCAGTAACATTCTTTTTTTGTTGTGTACTCATCTAATTTTGGTGTTAGGGTAATGCTTACCTAATGTTTGGAACAATTCTTTCTTTAGTTTCTTATTTAAGATGAGTTTGATTGATGGGTGGGGGGGAAGGCTGACCAGTGAGCACTAGGCTCCAGTTAGATAAAAATAGTTTCTGTTGTGCAGTTGCACAGTAGGTTGGATGTAGATAAGTTATTTTATATGTATTTCCAAAAGCTAGAAAGGGGACTCTGAATGTTTTCATTCTATGTAATTCCATTATGTGTGTGTATTGCATTTTCTTGGCCATTCAAATTGATGGACACCTAGGCTGGTTCCATAACTTAGCTGTTGTGAATAGTGATCAGTAAACATTGATGAGCGGACATCTCTGATATGTTGACTTGGATTCATTTGGGTACTCAAGTGTGATATTGCTGGGTCATAAACTTTTAAGTGTTTTCAGGAACCTCCATACTAATAAGTACATAGTGGATGAACTAGTTTGTTTCTACCAGCAGTGTATGAGGGGCCCTTTTGTTCAGCATTTGCTATTTGATTTTAAAAATATTTAAGTTTATTTGCAAACAGAAAGGGAGGGGAGGGAGGGATGGAAGGAAGAAGGGAGAGAATGAGAACAAGAATGAATGAGAATATATATGGTCACACCAGGGTCTCTTCCTACTGCAGACAAACTCCAAATGCATGTGCCACTTTGTATACCTGGCTTATATGGGTACTGGGGAATCAAACCCAGGCCATCAGGTTTTGCAAGTGATAACCACTGATCCATCTCTCCAGCCCTATTATTTGTTTTTCAATAACTGCCACTCTGATTGGGGTGAGGTGAAATTTTAGTGCTGTATTTATTTTTTAAAAATATATCGTTATTGTCAACAATTAAACACATTGTATGAGCAAATATTGTGATAGGACCCCCATTTCCCTCCTTTCTGTCCCCATCCCACTGGGGACCCTCCTCAGTGGGCATACTGGATCTGTCCATGGGGTAGGGGTTTATGAATTGCACAAGAGTTAGCCATTTCTCCCCCTTCCCACTTAGTGTGTTGTTGCTGAGGGGGGGGCAATGTCTCTAGATATTCTCCTCCACCATGGCTCTTACAATCTTTCTGCCCCCCTCTTCTGCTCAGTTCCCTGAGTCATGGTGGGTGAGTTTTAAGTCGGCTTTATTGTTGAGATCTTAAGTGTCTCTGAACTTCTGCTTTGGATTGTGTTGGGTATCATTAGTATCTGTCTCTGTTGTCCTTTAATGGGTTTTCTGACTTGCTGTGGTGGTAGGTCTCTTGTTTATCACTTTCTTGTTCACCACTTTCTAAAAGGTTTCATTTGGGCCCTATATGATAGGCCAGGGGTGGTTCATCTCCTGCCAGGATGTCATCCATCATCCAATGTCTTGTTGGTGGAATTGGTTGTTCATGGCTCTCACTGCCTTCTGAAAAATACACACAGAATCTCTGTTGGAGAGTGAGATCAGTATAGGTTAAATGAGACAAACATTGTAAATTTGGCAAGATTTTAATGGGTGTAGCCTCTCTGTAGCTCTCTGGTAGTGGTAATTTCCTCTTGGAGCCCAGGTTCTTGGTTACATAAGATTTTGCCATGGATCTCAGTTCCACTTAAGGGTTCCTTGTCACTGAGTGGATCTCTTAGTCAATTGTTAAGATGTTGATTACCCTCCTAGGTTTAGCACCACTATTGCACAGATGAGCACTTCTTGACTTGCTGTTCTCTTTCATATAGCAGTGTGTTTAGCATTCTTGTGGCATCAGTCTATCATACCAAATTCACACAAGAACAGAGAGACAAATGAGGCATACTCTCCCTCATATGCAGTTCTTAATCAGGTTAAGCTGAAACTCGAAGCAAACCTGACAGGTGAAATGAGAGAGTAAAAGGGAATTGAAGGAGCTGGAGGGGGGGAGGAATGGGAGAGTGGGGGTCATTGTATATCAGTGGCCTCTGCTTTCTCCAAATATCATTGGCCAGTTTCCCCTGGCAGCTCATGTAACACCTTCCAGAACTACACATGCTACCATCTGGGAGCTGGTTACAATTCTGGAACTAGCAGGGTCTCTCGGTGTTGTGTGATGGCACTCTTGGGTATCTTCAGCAATAGTCTTACCTTTGGCCTAGGGTGGGTTATTCATGAGCTTTGAGAAAAGCCTGTCTTGTTTTGGGGACCTTGTAGGGAGTAACCAATGACTGGAACAGGGAGTTGCAGGCCTGAGCAATTTTTCTTGGTGTTAGGCTCCCTCCCATTCCATTCATGGCCCCTCTTACCAGGCGATGCCCACAGCTTCCTCTGTATCAATTGAGATGACCATGTGGTTCTTGTGGTTGAGTCTATTAATGTGGTGGATTATATTAATTGACCTCTGTATGTTAAACCATCCCTGCATCTCTGGGATGAAGCCTACTTGTTCAAGGTGGATAATACTTTTGATGTGTTGTTGTTTTTGGTTTGAGAGGATTTTGCTCAGAATTTTTGCATGTAATGTTATCAGGGCTATGGGTGGATATATAACTTTCCTTTATTGTTCTGATTTTGGTATTAGGGTGGTGGTAGCTTCATAGAAGGAGTTTGGAAGCATTCCCTCTTCTCTTGTATCACAACAAAGCTTGAGAAAGAGTGATTTCTGTCTTTAGATGTGAGGTGCATTTCTTTAAGGCAGCAAGTGGAAGGGTCCATTTTTCTGATCTACCCTATTAACCCGTGTCTTTTTATAGGGGAGTCAAGTCCGTTTATATTCAGGGTTGTAGCTGTGAGGTGTGCTCTTTAAACCCTGTCTGATGGATTTGCCTTTGTATGTGATGATTTGCTTCTCACTGCCTTGTGCACTCTCACTTTACTTTCTATGTTTAGCATTTCAACTAAAATATGTCTTGGAAAGTTCCTTCTTTGGTCCTGTTTGTTTAGACTTCTGTGGCTTCTTGTATCTGGACCAGCCTTTCTCGTGTAAGATTAGGGAAATTTTCTTCTATAATTTTGTTGAAAATGTTTTCTATGCCTTTGGCCTGGATTTTTTTCTCCCTCAGGGATCCCCATAATCCTGAAATTTGGTCTCTTTAGAGTATCCCACAGATGCCTCTATTTTGCCCACATGATTTTTTTTAATTTATTAAAGTTTATGGAATCCCTATTCATTTCTTCTGTCTTATCTTCGAGGTCTGAGAATCTGTCTTCCTGGCTATTAACTCTGGGATCGAGGGATTCAAAGGAGGCTTCTAAAACCTCTGTTTGATCTTTGGTTTCTGTTATATTTTTGTTCATAGTCTCCATTTCTCTGGCGAGTTCCAATTTCCAATCTAGTTTTGTTTTTGTTATTGTTTCCTGGAATTCCTTCTTAAGTTTGGCTAAGTCCTCATCAAACTTGATCAGCTGATGGTGTGGCTCCTTGCATAGTTGGTTCACCTTCAATTTGCTTAATGGGCCTTTGAAATCACACTGATTTTTCTCAATTAAGTTGAGTCTGCTGGCTACACTTGTGTTGTTAAGTTTCACCTCATTTATGTCTTTTTTGACATAATGTTTCCATGTCAGCCACTATCCTGGTCAGGATCTCATTGCAGTTATGACCTGAAGTTATTCTTATTTTGGTATTGTAGTTGTTCTGTTCTGGGTACCAATTGAGTTTGTGATATTATTGTAACCACAGGTGCATGAGGTGCAGAGGTTACGGATGTGCCAGCGGTTTGGGGCTGGTGTCTGGTATGTAATACAGTACGGAGGTCAGTGATCTTCTCTGGCTGTAGTCACTGCTGTGTCTTGCTACTGGGGCTCAGGGGTGTTTCAGAGCAGACCCACTTGCTCCTTTTTTCCCTACATATCCCAGCTGGGTGGGTTGTAGAGATCACTCTGTTCTCCACCCCCAATAGATTCCTGCCAGAGAACAAATTCTCACTAGTTAGAATCGGAATGAGGCACCCTGTGGGTACTGGAATATGGGCATGGAGACCATTGGAGGTTTGTAGCTGTATAAAAGACTTCTTCAGTTACTGATCTGTTTTTAGTTAGAGCTGGGTTGGTGTGGAGTAGCACAGGTGCAAATGTAATGGAGGTTAGATGTGTGTCTACTACACTGGCTTGGCGACTGGTACTTGAGTTGTGTTTGATTTTACTATCAAGTGGTTGTACAGGCACCAATCAGTTCAGCCCCCTTTATTCTGGCACCCCCAGACACAGTACCCAGAAATGCTGTTCTCTTCACCAGAGCCACCCTCCCCCCATACATGCCCCACAGTTCTCTGGTCTGGAGCACACAGGCCCAGACCAGACGCACTGGTGTTCCAGGCTGCAGTGTACAGGTGCTGGTTGTGCCGGAGCTCCTTGTATTAACAAACATGCCAAGCTTCTCATCAGCCTGTGACTCTCGACCCAAATCTCCCTTGCCCCTCACCTATTTGGTGTGTTCAGGCCCCAAACGATGTGACTGCACTAGTTTTAAACTTATCCAGCAGCTCTCCTGGCTGGCAAGTGCTCTGAACTGCTGAGCCATCTCACCAGCCCACTCTTCAATTTCTTGTTTTTGGGAGGGGGCAGTTTGAGGTAGGGTCTCACTCTGTATGTAGCCCTAGTCTGGACGTGAACGTACTGTGATCACCACACCTGGCTCCCCCTTGAACTTCTTAAGCCTGCAGGTATGCACCTGGCACACCATAGTTTATGTGGTACCTGGGATCAAACTCTCAGTTTCCAACATGCCATGCAAGCACTGCCTTTACATGGAATCAAACCTGGGCCAGCAGGTTTTATTCACCACGCCATCTCCCAGCCTAACCATTCTTTTTAAAGTAATTTGTAAAAACATCTTATAATGGCTAGTAATGCTTTGATTATTACTTTCTGGCATATCCTGTTTCTCCTTTTTTTGTGCTTTATGAGTAGGTTTATTTCAGATACAAAACACACACATATATACATAAATAAATATTTGTTTTGAGTTTCTGTTTATGCACAGACCTTCTCAACCTTAGTTGAAAACATGGACTATATTTTCTCCCACTCCCTATAACTGTAATTTACTTTTGTACATGGTGCAAGATAAATTTGGTAAATTTTCTTAAAATTATGTTAATCTTTAAGCAGGGAAGGATTTCTTGAGATTGTTTTTGTAGATAAAAGAAAAATGGCTATTTTCTGCTAGAATAATTTTTGTTAGAAATTAAAATTGATGACTGTTGTATTATTTTCATTTTTGGATAAGTTAGCTGAACAAGAAAACCAGACTTAGATATATAAATTAGTTTGGCTTTTCATGCTGACTTCTTTTAAACAGTTGTATTTTAAAGATGGCTTAGAGTAATCTTGACTAAAGTAGACAAATCACATTTAGGCTTCTATTCTAACTTTGATTGGTTTATTTTGGTGTGTGTATATGTGTGTGAGTACATGTTATGGTGCAGGTGCACATATATGTGCGTGCATGTGTATCCTGTGAGGACCAGAGGACAACTTCAAGTTCCTTAGGGGCTTTCTACTTTTTTTGAGACAAGGTCTCTCATTGCCTGGAATTCACCAGTTAAGCTAAAACTAGGTGTCCAGCAAGCCCCCAGTGATCTCCTTATCACTGCCTTCCCACCCCAGCATGCACCATCACAACTTGGTTCCCTCTCTCCCTCCCTCTCTCCCTTCTTCCTTCATTCCCTTCATGTGTGTGTGTGTGTGTGTGTGTGTGTGCGTGCGTGCGTGCGTGCGTGCGTGCGTGCGTGTGTGTGTTTGGAGGCCAGAGTAGAATTTCAAGTGCCTTCTTTGTTGTTCACCCACATACTTCTTTAAGACAGGTCTTTCCCTCAACCCAGAGTTGTCCAACAATTCTTCTGTCTCTGTCACCCACCCACCTTCCCCACCACCACCCCTCACTTCCACCACTGCCCCTGCCACTGCCGCCACCAAACTGGCGTTATAGACCTGTGGGTTTTGTAATCAAACTCCAGTCATTTCAGGCCCTCATGCTTATTAAGCAGGAAGCTTTCATAATTGCTGAGGCATCTCCCTAAGCCCAGTCACCTTTTCTTTTTAGCTTTGAATTATTTCTAACAGTTAAACAGTTTTTGTGGAATTATTGACATGACTTCTAAAACTGCACTCATTTCTCTAAAATTTAATATATGAAACCATAAATCACTTTCATATTATTTATTTTGAATATCTGTGTAGTTATAAGAAACATGATTTGGCTAAAACTCATTTTTATTTTGTTTTCTTCATATCTAAGGGTTTCTTCATTTCTTTGCTTCACAGAAATACCGGTATCAGGATGAAGATGCGCCTCCTCAAGAGCACATTTCTCCACAAATTACTAATGAGGTGATGGGTCCAGAACTGGTTCATGTCTCAGAAAAGAACCTGTCAGAGATTGAAAATGTCCATGGATTTGTTTCTCATTCTCACATTTCGCCAATAAAGGTAAGATAATAACCTTTATTGCTATAATTGTGTGTTAGTTATAAATATTAGGTTAGACTCAGAACTATTTCTTCTTATAAATCCTCAACACCTTTCGTTGACTTTAGTTTTATCGTTTGAAGGAATTTCATGGTACTCCTTAGTATTTGAAATTCATTTTTAATGTGAGTTTTATAAATGAATTTTATTCAATAATAGTATATTTAACTCTTTAATTATTCTGTTTCAAACAGTACACATTGAAACATTTTTTAAGTACTTGTTTTAAAATTTAGTGAGTCTATAAAAAGAACACTAACAAAACCTTTGAAGTCTAATTTGTGACTTTCTTTTTTTTTTTATTGTCCATAATGAGTTACATTATTTAGTGGGCAAAAAATTAGTTGTTATCCCCGATGCCCCCCTCCCCCATCCCCAATCCACTGGATATCCTCCTCCATGGGTTGTCTGGATCAGTCCTTGTGGCAGGGGACCATGGATAGCCTAGTATTCAGCCAGGTTCGCCTGGCCCTAGTATGTTGTCACTGAGGGGTGCCATACCTCTGGATAATCTCCCCCACCACAGCTCTCACAATCTTTCCACCCTCTCTTCCCCTCAGTTCCCTGAGTCATGGTGGATGAGTATTAAGGCTGCTTTAATGTTGTGAGCTTAGGGGTCTTTGTGTCAAAAATTGTTGGTTTCTGTCTCACCGGCTTATCCTGTGTTGATTGAATGGCTGTGGCTGTGGGTCCCTTATTCATCCCGTCATTCTCTGCAGGGTTCCATATGGATCCTCCATGATATGACTGTGGTGGCTCATCTCTTGCCAGGATCTAGATGGGTCACATCTCTCTCGCTGCATCCTGAAAAATACAAACACATTCTCCATCAGAGAGTGAGATCAGTCTAGGTTAACAAATATGCACAATTCTGGATTACCTAGATTCTATTTTTAGTAGCCTCCCCATCAATCGCTCCCATAGTGCATTTTTTCTTGGGAGCCCAAGAGAACGGGATCTGGTGCCTATCTCCCTGAATCCTCAGTTCCAGACAAGGGCTCCCCCTCACTAAGTGAAAAATTTGGCTGAATTTAAAAGCTGTTGATTGTCTCCCCCAGGCCCAGGCTCCTCCATTGCACAAGAACTCCTTTCTTGGTTCGCTGTTCTCTCCCAGAAGGCAGTGTGGTCAGCCTACTCATGGCAGCAGACTGTGTTTCATGTCAGTGGTCTCTGTTTACTCTTGCTGTCATTGATCAGTTTCCCCTGGCAGCCTGTGCAGTGCCTTCCAGCACTACACAAACTGCCTTCTGGGGGCTGGATACCATTCTGGACCTCGAAGGGTCTCTTGATGCTGATCTATGGCATTCTGTGGTTTCTTCAGCAACAGGGTTTTGCCTCAGGCCTGGGGGGGGGCACTCAAGAGCCTTGACAGAATTCTGTCTTGTTTTTGGAACCACATGGGTCACTTTGGTCAACAGCTCAGTGAGGGAAGGAACCGGTGGCTGGGACCAGGGGTTGTCAGACTGATCAAATTATTCACAGGCTTAGACTCTCTCCCCTACCACTCATGGCCCCTCTTGCCAGTCGACGCCTACTACTTGCTCAATGGGTTACAATATGCTCGTGAGGATTTTATGTTTTTGAACCTAATTTGGGTTAGCCTCATGCTTAAGCTGTTCCCCTCCCCCACCCCTTACCCCTCTTTCATAACCTCTCACTTCTTTCTACTAGTCTGTCTAGAGTTTACAGTTATCCTGGTTAAGGACCATATATGAGGGAGAATATGCGACGTTCGAATCTCTGTTCTTTTGAGTGTTCGCTTAGTAAGATCTGCTTGAAGTCAGACCATTTTTTCCTAAATTTTGATTTGTCATTTTTCCTTTTAGCTGAGTAAAATTCTATCATGTAAATATACCACAGTTTCGCTGTCCATTCCTCCATGGATGGGCATTTGGGTTGATTCCAATTTTTGGCTATTATGAATTGAGCTGCTATAAATATAGTTGTACAAATGTTTCTGCGTCGAGATGTGACATCTTGTGGATAGATGCCTAGTAGAGGGATAGCTGGGTCCATTGGTAGTTCTATGTCCATTCTGTTCAGATGTCTCCACCCTGCTTTCCATAGTGGTTGAACAAGTTTGCAATCCCACCAGCAGTGAATGAGGGTTCCTTTTTCCCCACATCCTCGCCAGCAACGATTGTTGTTGGTTTTCTTTATGATTGCCATTCTGACTGGGGAAAGGTGGTATCTCATTGTGGTTTTGATTTGCATTTCCCTGATGCTTAAGGATGATGAGCACTTCCTCAGGTGAGAGAACGCCATTTGTGTTTCCTCCTCTGTGAATTCTCTGTTGAGATCAGTACCCCATTTTGTGAGGGGGCAATTTGGGTTTTTGTTATTAATTTTTTTGAGTTCTCTGTAGGTTCTGGAAATTAGGCCTCTGTCTGAGTTGTAGCTGGTGAAAATCATCTCCCAGTTTGAAGGGGGTTTATTGACTCTGAGAATGGTATTTTTGTCTGTTCAGAAGCTTTTGAGCCTGATTAGGTCCCATTGCTTAGTGACTGTTGCACTTCCTGGGTTACTGGAGATTTGCTCAGGAAGTTGTTCCCTACTCCTATCTCCTGTAGGGTTCCTTCTACTTTTTCTTCCAGGGTGTTTAGGGTTGTACAGTTAATATTGAGGTCTCTGATCCATTTGGAGTTGATCTTTCTGCATGGTGAAAGGAGTGGGTCTATTTTCATTTTTTTACACGTGTTTATCTGATTTGTCCAGCACCATTTGTTGAAGATGCTATCTTTGGCCCAGCATACATTGTTGGCACCCTTGTCGAAGACTAAGAAGTTGAAGTTACTTTCATTAAAGGCTGGGTCTTCAATTCTATTCCACTGGTCAGACTGTCTGTTTTTCTGCCAATTCTCCTGTCTTATTGCTTGGACTAGAACTTCAAGTACTATGTTGAAGAGCAATGGTGAGAGTGGACACCCCTGTCTTGTTCCTGAGTTAAGCAGAAACTCCTTGAGTCGTTCTCCATTAAGGATGATTTGTGCTTTAGGAGATCTGTATATTGATTTTATCATGTTGAGGTATAGGCCATCTATGCCTATTTTTTCCAGGGTTTTGAACATGAATTGGTGTTGAATTTTGTCAAAAGCCTCTCAGCATCAATTGAGATGACCATGTGGTTTTTGCTGTTGAGTTTGTTAATGTTGTGAATTATATTTATCGATTTGCTAATGTTGAACCATCCCTGCATCCCTGGGATGAAGCCGACTTGGTCAGGGTGAATTATAGACTTGATATGGGTTTGTATTCGGTTTGCTAGGACTTTGTTTAGGATTTTTGCATCCAAGTTCATCAGGGATATGGGCCTGTAGTTTTCTTTCTTTGTTACATCCTTGCCTGGTTTGGGAATTAGGGCGATGGTAGCTTCATAAAAGGAGTTTGGGAGCCTACCCTCTTTTTCTATTATCCTGACAAGCTTCAAAAAGAGAGGTTTCAGTTCTATGATGAAAGTTTGATAGAACTCAGCTGAGAAACCATCTGGACCTGGGCTTTTCCGTTTGGGGAGGTTCTTGATTACCGATTCAATCTCTGTGATTGTTATCAGATTGTTTAGAATCTTTATCTGCTCTGGTCTGAGCTTTGGTAGTTGGTAGGTGTCCAGGAATTTATCCATTTCTTCCAGGTTCTCTAATTTTGTGGAGTAGAGGTTTTAGAAGTGTGACTTGATGGTACTTCCAATCTCTTCAGGATCTGTTGTGATATTTTGTCATTTTTTATTTTGTTAATTTGGGCCTTCTCAGTTTTTCATTTAATTAAGTTGGCCAGAGGTTTGTCGATCTTACTGACTTTTTCAAAGCCAACTCTTTGATTTGTCTATGTTTTCAATTGTTTTCTTTGTTTCCAAGTCATTAATCTCAGCTCTGATCTTAATTATTTCCTTGAGTCTCGCGCTCCTAGGGTTGGATTTTTCCATCTGTTCTAATGACCTTAGGTGTGAGAACAGTTGGTTGATTTGAGACCTCTCTGTCTTTGTTATGAAGGCATTTAGTGCAATGAATTTCCCCCTTAGAACTGCCTTTATTGTGTCCCACAAGTTCTGAAAGGCTGCATCCTCATTATCATTTGTTTCTAGGAAGTTCTGGATTTCCTGTCTGATTTCTTGTTTGACCCATTCATTGTTCAGGATCGAGTTGTTCAGTCACCAGTATCTGTTGAAATTTTTGAATCTTCTCCCATTGTTAATTTCTAGCTTTAATGCGTTGTGGTCTGATATGATGCAGGGGATTACATTGATCTTTCTCAATTTGTTGAGGGATGATTTATGGCCCAGTATATGGTCAATTTTGGAGAAGGTTCCATGCGCTGCTGAGAAGAATGTGTAATCTGTGTCCTTGGGGTGGAATGTTCTGTAAATGTCTGTTATCCCTAGTTTGTCTGTGGTGCCATTTAGCAGCTTGATTTCCCTGCTTGTCTGTTGTTTGTACAATCTGTCTAGGGATGACAGTGGAGTGTTAAATTCTTCTACTATGATGGTGTTGGCATCTATACCTGCTTTACTTTTGAGTAATTTATGCTTAATGAACTGAGGGAACCTTTCATTTGGTGCATACATATTTAGTATAGTGATGTCTTCTTGTTGTATTGTTCCCTTGACGAGTAGGAAGTGGCCATCATCGTCCTTTTTTATTGCTGTTGGTTTAAAGTCTATTTTGTCAGATATTAGAGTAGCCACACCTGCTTTTTTATTCTTCCCACATGCCTGGAAAATTATTTTCTACCCTTTTACTCTCTGTAGGTTACTGTCTTTAGTGATAAGGTGTGTTTCTTGAAGACAACAGATGGAAGGGTCCATTTTCCTGATCCAACCTGCTATCCTGTGTCTTTTTATAGGAGAGTTGAGTCCATTTACATTCATAGTTATAACTGTGAGGTTTTCCATGTTGTAGAGAGGATGGAGGTTGGTATCTGAGCTGTTGCTGCTATCTCTTTTGTGTTACCTTGCTTGTTCTCTGTTTCTTTCCTGGGGTTGGTTGGTTGTTTCATCTGCATGGGATGATATCTCATGAAATATCTTTTGAAGGTTTGGCTTTGTGTTCAAGTAATTGTAAAGCTGATTAGTCTTGTGGAATACTTTAATTTCTCCATCAATTATGATGGATAACTTTGCTGGGTAGAGTAGTCTAGGTTGAAATCCGTTCTTCTTTAAGCCTAGAATCACTTTGTTCCAAGCTCTCCTGGCTTTTAAAGTTCCTATAGAGAAGTCTGATGTGATTCTGATGGGTTTTCCTTTATACATGAGTTTTCTTTCTCTCGTTACTCTAAGGACTCTCTCTTTATCCTCAATGTTTGGCATTGTAACTAAGATATGTCTTGGGGTGTTCCTCCTTTTGTCCAATTTGTTTGGGGTCCTACGTATCTCTCTTAGCTGTACAGGACTATCTCTTGCCAAGTATGGGAAGTTTTCTTGAATGATTTTGTTGAAAATATTTTCTATGCCCCTAGTTTGGTTTTCTTCTCCTTCTGGGATCCCTGAAGATGATCCTGAGATTAGGTCTTTTTATGGTATCCCACATTTCTCTTGAGTCTTGTTCACTTGCTCTTTTGAATTTTGTCAAGGTTCTGATTTCTCTCGAATTCTCCTCTGTTCTGTCTTCCATGTCTAAGGTTCTGTTTTCCCAGTGATTAATCTTGTTGGTAAGAGATTCTAGGGATGTTCTTATTATTTCAATATGGTTTTTGTTTTCTGCAACTTCTTTTTGGGTTGCTTCTATCATCCTGTTGAGATGTGATTTCATTTCAAGGTTTGATTTAATTACTTCTTCCTGACAGTCATTCTTATATTTGCAGATGTCTTCGGTTAATTTGGGGAGCTGGTTTTTGATACCTTCAGTTTGTTGGCTTGTCTTTAGTTCTGAAATGTCTCTTCTGACATCCATTTGGTTCTCCTTGATTATATTAAGGCTGGTGGCAAAGCTAATAATCTGACTTTGTACCCTTTCCGTATGTTGGTCCATCTTTTCTTGTATGACTACTATTAAGTTCTCTTTAGGATCTGTGGCAGTATGATCAGGGTTTAGTATTGTGTCTTCCTGGGCCTGCCTCTGCTCTCTCCCTTTAGTTGTCTTGTTGTTGTCATTTGGCGTGGTTACCTCAGGTGGCGTAATATTCTTGTGTTGATGCCTGCCCATTTTGATTCTATTTGAGGTGTTTGGTGGAATGCCTTTGAGATGTATGTGCACTGGAAAGGAGCCGCTGAGCTCCTCAGGCGTGGGAATGTGACCACTGGACTCCCCAGGCGCAGGAATGTAGCCACCCAGTCCCCAGGTTCTGCACACCAGCTGTGGGGATACCTGGGTGTGGGAAAGGAGCCGCTGGATGCCCCAGGCACGGAAAGGAACCTGGGGTTCCCTGAGCGGGGAAAGTAGCTGCTGGGTTCGCCTGGGAAAGCAGCCGCTGGGTTCACCTGGGAAAGCAGATGCGGTTCCCCAGGTGGGGGAAAGTAGCCGTGGTCCCCCAGCCTGGAAAGGCAGCCTTGGGTCCCTGGATGGGTTAGGCAGCCTCAGTCCCCTTGGCGGGGAAGGCAGCTTCCTTCCCGCAGGGTGGGAAAGGCAGCCGGGTCCCCTTGCAGGACAGCAGCTGGGACCCTGGGTATGAAAGCAGCCAATCCCAGGACAGGAAAGTAACAGGGTCCCCAAGCTGAAAAGGCAGCCAGATCCTGGGGCGGGAAAGCTGGGTGGGAGGGAGCGGGAGAGCGGTCGAGCAGCAGGGTTGGGTCGGCGGGAGAGCAGTCGGTCCTGGGTTGACGGGAATAATTTGTGACTTTCTTGATCTTGTAATTTTTCCTTCCAAAGTAACCATAACCCTTAATTTGGTATTAATCTATTATTAAACAAAGTTATACTATATATTTAGATTGCTAATAAAAGTATTTTGCATATTTTGAAATTTATGTAATGGGGTTCATAATTTTTTGTATTATTTTACTTGTAGTTTTGCTCAGTATTATATTCCTGAGGTTTATTATTTAATTTTACTGTTCTGTTTTCTCACTTTTTCTTGGTTTTGTGTCATTTTCATGTTATTCTCACTAAAAATGTAGGCACACCCACATTTTCGCGAATTATACCAAACTACTTTTCTGTGTAATTTTCTTTCTCAAGAGCAAGATTTAAATTTTTAATTGATTTTTCATCAGTACTTGGTATTTTAATTTTTGTTTTGTTGATTTTTAAGTTATACATGCAACTGGAGTTCATTTTCAGTGGCTTGAGGCCCTGGAGCACCCATTCTTATTCTCTCTACCTATCTCTCTCTCACTCTCAAATAAATAAATAAAAATATTTTGAAAACATCTTTATCGGTATATTGCATATATTAACATAACAATATGCTCAGTATTATAAATTATTGAAGAAAACAAACTTGATTCATTTCACATGGTATATTTATACCATAATTTGGTGGACAGATATAGTCTTTGATATTTGTTATTTCCATTTTTCTTAGAGTTTTAAAATGATGTGGTGAATAATCGTTGACAAAAGTCTTTCTTGGGCCATTATTTTAAAAGTGGATTTCTAGGCCTGGAGAGATGGCTTAGCGGTTAAGGCACTTGCCTGCTAAGCCTAAGGACCTTAGTTCAATTCCCCAGTACCCATGTAAAGCCAGATGCAGTGGCTAGAGACCCTGGGGTGCCCATTCTTTCTCTATATCTGCTTCTTTCTCTCTCTCTAAAGTAAATAAATAAAATATTTTTAAATGTCTTTTAAAAAGATGGATTTCTAGAGGTGATATTACTAAGTCAAAGCATAGGAACATTTTTGTATGTTCAATTCCCCAGTGCCCACATAAGCCAGATGCACTAAGTGGTGCATGCATCTGGAGTTCATTTGTAGTAGCTAGAGGGACTGGCATGCCCATATTCATTTCTCTCTCTCTCTCTCCTTACAAATAAATAAAATATTGAAAAAAAGTCACCAGTGTTATAAGAAACTCCGCAGTGAAGTATATTTGATATAAAATATAACGTTCATTATCAGATGAGGAGTCTGTTATAAAAAACAAGCCATTTCAGGGTTCTTCTCTATATTTGTGGCATTGTGGTTTTGGAATGAAACAGAACATCTGCTAGGCTGCTTATTAGAACTCAGTATCTGAATTATTGTTTTTATAATATGAAAAACTATCTTGGAATAGAAGTTTTGCTAAGTTGAATATAAATTAGGCACTGCTTCGGTTTTCACAATTGTAATAAAAGATAGTGGTTAAATAAAATGCAGAGATGGAAATGGTGGCACACTCCATCTCACACTTCAGAGGCAGAGGCAAAAGGATCAGGATTTAGAGGCCGTATACATAGTGAGTTTGAGGCAGCCTGGGCTATATGAGACCATATTAAAAAAAACAACATACCCCCTCCTTCCAAAAGAAAAAAAATAATTTAATAGATGCTTGTCTTAAAAACTAATTACTATCCTAGCACTTGTGAAGCTGGGGCACTAGTGTTTCAAATTAAATTCAAGGCTAGCCTGGACTTACTAGCAAGAATTTGTCTTAAAAACAAATAAACAAGCAAAAAAAAAACCCAACTCCAATTACTAGAATATTAATTTTGTCTTATCAGGAAATACACATACCCAACAAACATTAAAAACTATTCTAGGCTAATACTTTCCTTAGATTTCAATAATTAGTATTTTGTGGGAAGATAGTTACAACATGGTATGGTAGAGCATGCAAAAATATAAGGAGAAATCATTCCTTAAGAAAGTTGAAGGATGCCAGGTCAGAGTTTAAAGCACTGTAGAACGACAATCATCCACAATGGAGGAGTGTTCACTGTACTTTTGAGACTTGTTGGAAAATAAGGATATGCGTACAGAGGATCTTTATCTTGAGTACCCATATAAAGAATTTGCCAAGTTGAAATGTTCTCTGAAATAAGCTGTTAATTTCTCATGGTGGTGGCAGTGTTATTTATTCAGAGCTTAGCATGAAGGGAACTATGATTTTACAATGTACTCTGAAAAGGAGACTTTCTGGTAGTGTTGGGGAAAGTCACAGTAAAAAACATTAATGATGGGGCTCAACAGGTAAGAGCACTTTGCTGTCCAAGCATGAGAGTCTTTCTGATTCACTCTGAGTTTGGTTCCTTAGGACCCACATAAACTGCTGGTGTAGCCACACACTTCTGTAACCCCAGTCTTGTAAGGAGCAAGACTGGAGAATTGCTGGGACTCACCTAGTCAGCCATTGTGACCCAAAACTCAACCCATGTTCAGTAACCGCTGTCTCAAGGAAACACTCGGATGAGTGATCCATGAGGATACCCGACATTCACTGGCCTTCTCATGTATGTGCACACTTTTGCAAATACATATGTATACATCACATCTCACACACAAAAGAAAAATCTTGGTGATACAATAGTAAAAAAAAAAATCCTAATATGGAAAGATAAACTTGAGGGCTAACAACAGTATTAAGGTTCTAAAAACTGAAAATGAGCTGGTAATTAGGGAAGGTGGTCAGAACAGTAAATTTAAATAAGCAAATATTCATCCCTTTTCAAAGTAGGTTCAAATCTAGATGGAATGACAAAGGAGGGCAGTTACCAGGAATATTGGAAATTGCAGTGGTTAATGACAAAATATAATTTTTTTGTCTCCATAGGCAAAGAAAGTTTTGGTCAAACTAGCCTGTGCAAAAGTAATTATTAAGAGGGCCTTGAAATAAAAGATATAGCGGAGTAGGTAATTTTCTTAAGTGAACACATTTCCTGTCCTGGACACATTTCACCTAGTAATAGTGAAAATACTATAAATGAAATTATTAGCAACTCTCCAAAGCTTTTCAAAAATTGTGAGACATGAGTGTGACCGAAGAAAGTTCATCAGCAAATATAAGCCTTTTGAACTAAATGCTAAGGAATATATTTCCTTTTTATGTAAATAATGAGCAGTTTTGAAATCAGTTTTGTTTTCATATCTTTGGAACCTACTAAATAGTGCTGGGTTTTTAGTTTTTTAGCTTTGGGGGATGGCATTAGCGTACCATGAGTTTATAATTTGTATACAATTTGGCCACTAGATGGTGCCCATACAGCAGATTTATTTGGGTTGTGTGTGTGAGAGAGACAAATGACATCTGTATTCATATTACTGTTCTCAGTTTAGGCTTGATAGAGTTTTATAATTTAGTAGCCCAGATTGTAATGGGAAGAGAGTAAGAAAGATACTTATTATATTGCCTTTACACTGTTCACTGGTAGCTGTTCATTTTCAAAGAAATTTCAGTATTATTTTTTTTGTCATCTTTTTAATCCTTTTTTAAGTTCTCACAAAGATTATTTAATACTTGCCTATGTAATTATACCTAAAAGCTTTTAGGTTTGTTTATAAGGCTAGAAGTGCATACAAATAATTGAAGACCTAGTCTGCATAATTTTAAGTTGCCGTTCCTTTTATTTAGTGTCATAAAGTACATCTTATACTCTTATCAGGATAAGATTTGAAGTTGCATGGTTACTAAACATACATATTTTGCTTACTAAATTATACTTTCTCTAAACATTTAGGCTAGAATTCTACTGAGGCTTAGCATTATTTGAAAAAAGGAAAATTTAAACTACACAGAAAAAAGATGTTAATTTTGTATATCGTAATAAAATGCTAAGCATAGTTCTTTTGTTGTTTTAGGTTGAACATTATTTTTTCAAATAAGCTTTCCAGGTTTTTCTATAGTGAACCTAAATTATATTTTAATAGTTTATCATTCAGCTCTTTTTTGTCATGAACAAAGCTATTCTAAAGCAAAGAATTTTTAATTGCATTCTATCTCCCAATCAAATCATATGAACTCAATTATAATTTAGGCACAGGAATCTTCCCTATGAATGTACTTACTTTTGGGCAGTGGATGGTCTAATTAATCTAGATCCTAGATATTTCTAGCTCAAATAACAGGGCATTTTCAGAAAGAAGCCTTTTGCAAAATTGGAATTTTTTGTTTGTTTTTCAAGGTAGGGGTCTATCTCTAGCCCAAGCTGACTTGGAATTCACTATGTAGTCTTGGGGTAGCCTTGAACTCAAAGCAGTCCTACCTTTGCCTCCCAAGTACTAGGATTAAAGGCCTGGCTTGGAAATTGTTTTTTGATATGAGTGGATTTGAATAGAAAAATTCATGTAATGAGACATTTTTAACTGTGTTCTAGAGAAATATTGGATGGCGGGCGTTAACTGTGTACTTTAGATTGTATCCAAGCTCTTTGTCTTCCTAGAGTTAATCTGTACACTGAAGAATTCCTCTTGCATATATTGATGTTGTTTGCAACTTGAGGTAGAAGATTGTCATTCCATACTTATATTCATTGTCATAATTCACAATGGCAAGGCCTATGTTAATTCTAGGGTGTTCTGTTTTGTTTCTCCATTCCCTGGGTTTTCATCAGAATGTATAAATCAAGACACATATTTTAGGGTCAAACCAATTACTGTGACATTGTGTAAACCATATTCTTTATTAAGTATCTGGTTATATAAAACCTTTTCGGTCTTTTTTTTCCAAAGATAATTTTTAGTTCTTTTTTCTTTCTATGAGAATTCTTAGTTCTATGTCTGCCTTTAGAGTTTGCTTGTATTCTTCCACCTCCAATTAAGTAGAATCAATCTATCTAGGGCCACTAATTGTGAGCTTCTCCCTCAGTCCTTAAGAAACACCAAACTCTCTTCTAATTTCTCTGGTAAAATGTTTCTTACCCCAAGAATCTCACATGACTTTCAGCCCTTTGCAGGACTATTTAGGGAAAGAATCAGGAAATAGCATACATAGCTACCATTTTCCTGCTGTGCCAGATGCAAAGTGGACCTCAGGGTTGTAGTTTGCAGTACTGCTCTCTAGTAGACTACATCTGGTTGGTGAGATTTTGTCCACATCTGAAAAATATTCACAACTAAAGTTAGAATTTACTATGTAATCTTACTAGCTTTAAAATTAAATTAGTTATTAGTAAATTAGCAAGTAGCTTTTATGTTCATATACTTAAAAAAGTTATAATAATAATTATTATATTTCAGTGTGCTTGTGTTCATGTGTGTTAATGTGGGCATGTGCATACCATGTTGCATGTTGGGAGATTGGAAGACAACTTTGAGTGTCAGTTCTTGCCTTCCACTTCATTTGAGGCAAGGGCTTTCATTCTGCTTGCTCACTGCCTCGTTTGCCAGCTATTTGGTTCCCAAGCTTCTGCAGAATTCTCCTGCCTCTGCCTTCCATCTTGCTGTTTCCCACGCTGGGATTATAGAAGCCCAACCAGGGCTTTGAGTTTTATATAAGGCCTGGAGAACCAAAGTGCTTTTACCCACTCAGCCATCTCCCCAGCTCTTGTTTATGCACTTTTTAAAGGTCACAAATGGTGAATATATATCATAGTATCGAGAGGATAGGGTTAGGAATATGGTCCCCAAAGAGTCACTTAGGGTTCTTAACTGCTGTGTTAAAAAAATACAGACCTAGATATTAGATGCTAGAAAATTTCTATTTAGCAATCAATCTTATTTTGTGAGAGTAATATTTATACAGTGTTGGATTCAAAAATTATCAGTGTTCTTATTTTGCATTTTCACAAACTCATAATCTTGTAATCTTAATGATTATAATATGCTAGAGGGACAACTCTGATAACTTCCTAGCAATTCTATGGCCATGTATTTATTTTAGTAATCTGTTTCTGTCTTGACTCTATTATCGAAACATTAGAAATTACCTGAAATGGTCCATTCTACATTACAAACAGATTTCTCCCTATGATTAGATCCTCAGAATTCAGCACAGATAGTAACTTCAAAAAACTTAGAATCAATGATAAATAATGTAAGACCCTCCCTGCTGTCAAAATTTGTGAATAACAAATGTTCTCTCAGTGAAATTATTTTAACAATCAGAACTGTTAGCAGAAAGAATCCTCTTAAAATCCAGTTCATATTTATAATTTATGTAAGCAGTGAAGATGCCATTGGATTTTACTATAGACTGTAATTGAAATTTAGTAATCCAGGGTTTCTCCACCCAGTGCGTTAAATCAGGCAGCCCCAGAGGGTCTTGCCAGCCCAGTGTTTGTAACATCCTTCTTTACCTGCTAATCGACCTCACTTCCTGGATTTCAGTCCGTCTAGTTATCAGCTAACAAAAGAACAGCTTTTGGTTCCTGCAGACGCTGGTGAAAAAATAATCACGAGAAAGAAATCCACCTTATGTCGTCTTTTTCTGTCTGCAAAAATAAACTCAGCCATCATACAGCTAACAGGTACAGAAGGAAGATACAAGCTCTTTCGTAGGAAGAAACTACAGAGAAAATGAGCATCATTTCTCAAGGTTTTTATTTTCCCTGATCTACAAGTGATGCTGCTGTAATTCTAGCTGCAGTTTTTACCGATCATTCACCACTCAGCAGCTGGTAGAGAAGTAAGACTGCTTGGCAACCACCTGCAGGGCTGCAGAGATGAATTACATTTTCGGAAACAACACACTTCTGTACTCTCGCGGCAGTCGAGGAGGCAATACTAGCTCTAGCCATGGCTCAGTAGGCCCAAAGCAGAAACACTGGGCGAAAAAGGGTTCGTCAGATGAACTGCAAGCTGAGCCAGAGCCTTCACGCTGGCAGCAGATAGTTGCATTTTTCACTCGAAGACACAGCTTTATTGACTGCATCTCGGTAGCCACCAGCTCCACCCAGGTAACATACCACTTGTTGAAATTATTTTCAATATATTTCTGTTCACATTTGCTTCGCAACAATGTCTTAGATAAAGGATTGTTATTAAAAATAGTGTTGTATGCATGGAAAGCTTGGCACAGAAATTTATGTTTTTAGTCCATCTATGCAGGTCTTTAGCTCAGTCCCTTATGTAATGCTAAATAAAACAGGCTCAGATTCTAAATGACTTCTATAAAAATGTAAAGCCATTAACACATAAGTTAGAATATAAATTCATAATGCTCATCTTATTTTTAGATTGCTAAATACTATAGAATATGATGTCTGAGCAGAGAAAAAACCTATTTGTTTAGTTTTTATGTGTTATTAGATAACCTTAGGGAGAAGGTTACAGTAAAGAAAGATAGCTTAAAATATTTTCATTTTTAGTGTTTTGAGAATATATTAAATTTAATGTAGCAGGTTAATAATGTATATATTTATCTTATGTATATATTAATAGATATATTTTATACTAAATTGATTTATTCAAGAGACTTAATGAATCCATTTATACATGCATGTTATATAGGGTTAATTAGGAATTAGTAAACTTCTACAATTGCATGGTCATGCTATATTTTTATCACATATTCAAATGATATTTTAAAGTACCTGGCAAACATTAAAAGTCCCAAATAAAAAAAAATCTCATAAAATAATTTCTCTTTGAATAAATGAATATGGAAAATAGGAAGTAAAATGTAAAATGAATTTAGTAATTGAATAAAATAAATGCCTTTTGTTTGGTATCAAGGTAGGATGGTGAGTATTAATATTTTGAAATATATTTTAACAGCTATTAATTTAACTAGAGTGAAAAAAGACCAAGAAGTATTCTAATTTAAAGACAAGTTGAGCTAGCCTTTTTCTTTTAATGTCAATAATACTTAAATTAACAAAATGCATACAGATACATCTTTAGGGCATCTGAAAATAAATTCCCTCTAAGGTTTTTTTTTCCCCCCTTAAGTCATTAGAATCAGGACAATAAATATGTAATATAACTGTCATGGCTTATTTATTGTTTTTGGTTTCTAGAATTGTCTTATTATCGTTTTGATATTAAAATGCCAACTTTTAAAAGTCAGAAATTCTATTAGTGTATGTTTTAGAGAAGTGAAATTACAATAGAAATCATCATTTTATATGTAGGCACTGAGGTTACTTACAATCAAAACTTACCAAAAGATATTAATTAACCTTAAGATATTAATTAACTCAAATTGAATACTGTCTCGAGAATTTTTTTGTCTTCTGACTCCAGTTGCATTTTGAAAGGATGCAAAGACTAAAGATTAGGGGTTTTGTACATTAATATTAAATGGTACTTATGTTTATTACCAATAAGATACCTTAATTTTGGTTGCTAGTGTAAAGAAGTACTAATGTACATACATACATACATACATACATACATACATACATACATACACATACATGCATAGACATATGTACTAATTGATATATTTCTTATTGATCTTAAGAGCTTGCAAATGAAAAGACAGGCAAAAAAGTTTATATATACATCTATTGAAATAAAATTACTTTATAATTAGGAATTGGAGCAAATATTTGATATATTATTATGCTAAAATAGTTGTGACCTCTAATAAGCCATGTTAAATGTTATCCCCCTCCCCTGTTGTTTTATATCATTTTTGTATGTTGCAAATAAATGAGTTTTTTCCCCCCAAGCCTTTTTTTTCTGATAGCTCTTTTAGTCTTTTTCATTAATTTTATATTTCATCTCTAGGTGTATAAAAACTAGGTCAGAGGTTTTAAATTTGATTTTCTTTCACTCTGCAATAGCAGCATTTCAGTTTTTATTTTCTCCTTTTTCTAACTGATAAATTGAATAATGGTTTCTGTGTCCTTTTTTATTATAACTCATTGGTGTTCATTTGACAGAATAAAATATGAGACTGAGAAAGAACTAGAAGCATGCTTGAGTCTTAGCTGATGGTAGAATACATTTTTCTTTTTTGTTTTATTCTTTTTGTTATTTTTATTGGAGTACATTTTTTCTGTTTCACCAGTGATTCATGGCTGGCAGTTTTATTTGCCAGTACCAAAGCAATTTGTATATCATTAGAAGATATAAAATTTCATAATTTATGATCATGGTCTATACAAGTATAAATATGATAGTATGATGGTGTTCTGTATTATGATTGAAAATAGCATAGATCTCCTGTTTTGATGTTGTCAGAAATGTTTGTAAAGATTCACTAAGAAGGTTCACTGGTAATCTGATTCCTTTGGACTAGGCTCACGATATACTTAAGCAGATTGCAAAGTTATTAGTAAATCAAATTTTATTAGTACAAAAGTTGTTACTGTGATTTAATACCACCAATAGCTACCATAAGTAAAAAGAAACTTAAACTTAAGATTAATTTTAAGTTCTCACCTGCTCGTTGAAGTAAACATGTTTAAACTACAATTATGAGCTAGGTCCTACTTAATATCTGAAACACAGTGGAAATCATTCATATTTTTGAATGACGAGGAAACCAAGTGGTTGAAAACATATGAGATAGCTAGCTTCTTTTGTAGCAACCTTCAGGTTTTAGTATTTGGTTTTGCCCCAAAATGTAGCTTTATGGGTTTGATGGAAGAGTTTTTAAATGTTATATTAAGATGAGTTTTGTTGTAAGTTAGTTTATGTTGTTATTTTTTCTTGGGGGCTTTATACTACCTATATCTTTTATTTTTGGATAATTAAATAAAACACATTATAACTATTACCCAGAATTGTCAAGCCCTCCTTTCTTGTCCTCCTTAGTTCCTTATTTTATCATCCCTCTTTAGCCCAATCTAGGAACACTGTTTTAAAGAACTCTATCCTGATATTTCTATAATTTGCCCTCTGATTAGCCTTCTCTGGGTGAAAAGTTTATTCCTCTTAAGTGTATGACTAATGGTAGTAATTGTATAAAATTTGAATAGCTGTGAGATATGTTCATTCACTTTGGATGTGCATTTAGCAGCCACTCATGGTATTTGGACACTTGAAAAATCTCTAAAATAAATCATTGTAAATATTCAAAAAGATTTCTCCAAATATTTATTGATAAGCCATGATTGATATGCCACATTAAGCTGAATGCATTCAAGCTGTGCTCCTAGGAGTGAATGGAGCAGATGTGACTAAAAATTGTTCACAATCATTCACAATTAGACAACTGAATTTAACTGGTTACCTACTTCTTCCTAAGTTTTCCCCAGAACATTTCAGAACTCATTTTAAGTAGCACCTTTAACTACTGATCCATCTCTGCAGCTCAGAACTAATTTTAGATCCTGTATCTGTTTTAGCCTGAATCACATAAAAATTTTTTTTCCAAGCCTTCTAGATCCCCCTAACTGTTCTTTATCCTCTGTGACTGGTGTTTTCCTAGTGTGCTTTGAATTCCCATTTGTCTCTACTCACCTCAACCTGTTCTCCTTGTCCTTTGGATGACCCACCCCCTGACTTTGTCATCAGCAGAATCTCCTTCATCCACAACTTTTCTTATGAGGGTTCATCTTACCTTCCCCTTTCTTGGAAATCTAGCATTCCCCTGAGAATTTTCCTTTTGTACAGTATTCACAAAAAGTAAAACTTTAAGGTCTTGGGGTATAGCTCAGTGGTAGAACACTTTCCTTAGCATACTCAAGGCCCTGCATTCAGCAGTCCTCAGCACTGGTAAAAAAATAAATAGTGGAACTTTTATTTGTCACATGTAACAACTTCCAAGAGGTACCAAGTATTAAGAGGTGAAGTTACTGTCTTTCATTGATTATTAATATTTTGTGGACAGCTATACCTCACCCTGATTCCACAGTTCATGACTTTTAAAAACTGCCTTTCATAATTTCAGCTCTCTTGTCCTAGGACTTGGGTTCTGTCAGGCAGTATTTTCTACTTTCCCTCTTGTTCTAATCATCTACAATGAGTATTCATGTAATCATTTTTCATGAGTTGAATCAAGATCTATCTGAAATCTTGACTTTTTTCTTTGGTATCTTTATCTCTAGGAATCTTTTGTTTTATTTTACTTAATCATTTACACAAATTGTTATATTCAAGACTTTTTCAGAACCACTTAACTAGTATTAGTTGCAAGCATTTCTTTTTTTAAAAAAATTTGTGGCACTTACATAATACCTCATGGTTTATTGTCATAAAGTCTTATCTGTTTTCTCCATTAGTCTGTCAGCTCCTTAAAGGTGAGATTCTTGTATTTATATTTATTGTTAATCTTCATCTTCTATAACGTTGTTGGCAGCATAGTAAATACCCAAAAAATAATCCATGAATGGAGAAAGAGACAAGGGGCAATTGACTTTACTAAAAGGAGCCAAAGCAAGTGTGTTTATATGCCCTAATTCTCTTTATATCCTGTGTGAAACGTGTATTATATCATAGTGCATTGCTGATCCTCATTTGTCCCTCTGGGATGAGGGTAACTCAGAAACTTTAGTTTTTTCACAATTAGAGAAACTATGTAACTCAAAGACTTTAGATGGACAGAGGAAACTATTACTAATTAAAGTGGGACAAAAGGCATAAACACACTTTTCCAGCCAACAGAGGCATATGGTTACCTTTTTATACGCATTTATCTTCTGACTATTCCTAGCAGGCAGCAGTTCTAAATGTTCCTACCAAGTCATCTTCATCTTGGACTATCATGGATTCCTAACTTTGTTATGTATATATAGTTTTAATATGTTTGATCCCAAGTAGATGTATGGAGAGATGATGCTTATATTTAGTAGTGTCTTTGCATTAAGCTAGAATATATACAAAGTAGGTATTTTTCAAAAACTATGGTGAAATGCTAACTCTGAGAGTAGAGAAGTTTACTCATTCCTCACTCAGAAGGCTCCTAGATTTGTAAGATTAACACCATAACTCACATTTGGAAATTAATTGTTCTTCTTTTTACATGAAGAATATTGTGGGATGTATGTTGTATTTCCACTTGTCTAAAATTTTTATAGGACACTTATATAAATTTACTGGAAAGTGTGCTTATGACATTTAAAAGCCATTTTTATAGTAGGGCACTTTTCAAAACCCAGAGATAAAGATTTTAAACAGAAAGCACTTGTTTACAAATGTTATAAATGTTTACAAAGTACATAATTGACTCCATATTATTTAACTAAATTAATTGCAAACTGAGGTCCTCACAAAAACCTATACATAGATTTTTATAATTGTTAAAACCTAAAAGCAAATATGATGTCCTTCGGTAGGTGAATTGATAAATATACTACAAACAATAAAATAGTAGTAAAACCCACAAATACATGGAGGAATATTAAATACATATCACTAAATGAAAAAAGCCAATCTAAGGCTGTATGTAATTCCAACTGAAGAGGAAAGGAAAAACTATAGAGTTAGCAAAAAGTATTTTGAGAGGGTAAGCATTGAATAGGTGCTAAACTGTGAAATGATTCAGTATGATTCTATATTAGTAGATGTGAACTTGTCAAAAACCATAAGATACAATGTTCTAGTCAACACAAGATAGAAAAATCATGAGCAGAAAGTTGGAGAAGAAAAGATAACCATGTGCCTATTTATTTTTATTAAGTAGAAACTTTGTATGAATAAGTCATGTGATGCTTCAGCATCATTTCCCTGCTCCCTGTCCCCATTCCACTGAGGACCCTCTTCAGTGGGATTGCTGGAATGCTCCATGGGATTGAGAGCTGTGAGTTGTGCGGGTGAAATGCCTCTGGATATTCTCCCCACCCCCACCCCCGCCCATGTCTCCTACAATCTTTCTCTCTTCTGCAAAGTTCCCTGAGCTATGGTGGGTGAGTTTTAAGTCTGCTTTAGTTTTGAGCTCTAAGCATCTTCTAGATTTCAACTTTGGAGCATTTTGAGTAACTTCAGTGTCTGTCTCCATCACACTGGCACAGGTTGATGGGCTCCCTGTGGAAGCAGCACTCTTGCTCATCTCTCCACTTCCTGTGTTTTCACCTGGGCCTTAGCTGATGTGTTAGGGGTGGTTCTTCCTGCCAGGGAATCAGCTATGATTTCTCATCTTGTTGGTAGAATTAGGCTGTCCATGGTTCTTGCTGCCTTCTGCTTTAACCCTGAGAGCTTTGGTATGGTTATGAGTCCCCCATCTTGACTGGAAGTCCTCTCATGTGCCCATTTATAATTTTCTCAGATCCCAAGAAGTCTGTAAAAGTACGCCTGGCACTAATAAATAAGTCTATCAAGGTTGCAGAAACAAGCAAACAAAATCCATAGAATGAGCAACCCCAGCGTATTCTGTGTACTTTGCATGCTAATGATATACTGGTGTATGTTCATTGGTTGTAATAAATTACCATTCTTATGCAGATAGTGTGTAGGCTATGTGTGTGTGTTGGGATATATGGTAACTTCCAGTACTTTCCATTGTTTTTCTGTCACCCTAAATCTGACTTAAAGAAATAAAATCCTAATTTAATACTAATATCCTAGTATCTTAATTTTAGATCAAAATATCATAAATTTAAATTTAGTTCGAAGAACTAAGTGATAGAAAATTTATATGTTTTCAACCTCTGGTTTCTACAAAATGTCTTAATTATTAGTTGGCCCTTCTGTCAGCGCAAATAGGCAAAAAAGAAAGAAATTTCATAGATTTAAATTATTATGTATTTAACATTCAAATCATTTTCATGGATATGTGGTATGCATGAGTATATGTGTTC
>PVHP010018362.1:13463-33409 GCA_004024765.1 Zapus hudsonius | reverse complement strand
GTCTCACTGTAGCCCAGGCTGACCTGGAACTCACTGTGTAGTCCAAGGCTGGCCTCGTAACCATCCTCCTAATTCTTTTTTTATTTTTCATCAAGGTAAAGTCTCACTCTAGCCCAGGAACTCCCCTTGTAGCCTCAGGTTGGCCAGGAACTCACAGTGCTCCTGTACCTCAGCCTCAGTCCTCTGGCATGTAAAGCATGCACCACCGCACCTGCTCTCTAATTCGACTTTCTGTCCTCTGGGAGTCCTCTTTCCTTTCCATGCCCCTCACCTCATGCCGGCCTCCTGACCACTGGCCGTAGTGTTCCATCTCCTCCACCAGCTCATCACACATCTGCTCTGACAGTAGCGGGAACCAATATACATCGGGGCAAGGCTGGGGACAGGGCAGGGGAAGAGACACAGGGCCAGGTGAAGTTCACAGAAGAGGGGATTGAAAAGAGCTGGGGAAAGGGCGACCCACGCTGGCGAACAGAAGAGGTCCAGGCTGGGTATAAGAGGTTGGCGCAGAAGAGGGTACAAACAGGATGTGGTTGGGACTGTCTATCTAGCATGGTGCAGGTGGCACCAGGGAGGCTGGGACCTCAACATCTAGGACAATATTTTTTTTAAAGTCAGGGTCTCATGGAACGTAGGCTGGCCTTGAACTATGTAGCTGACAATGACCTCTACCTCCCAAGTGCAGAGATTACACACCTGACTCAGCTTCGAGGGTTCTAGGACTAGGTGTACAGCACCAAGTGTGGCTCTTTCCTCCCTCATCCTCTTCGAGCTGGGCTTGGAACCCACTCATCCTGGCAGCGGGCATTGCAGACAGACCACAGTCCTGGGGCAGCTTACCTGTTCCACGAACCCCTCCCCATCCAGGGCTCGGCTGTAGTTCTCATGAATGTACTGTTCTTTCCAGTCCTGCAAGGAAGCGTCCAGGGGCCTGAGTGGGCTTTACTCCCACCCCAGGCCACCCCTCCATGGGGCACCAGAAGTGGGGAGAGACTTGGGGGGGGTCATTTCATGCACTGGTGTTAGTTAAGGATAGGTGGCTATGTTCTCTGAGCAAGGCACCCCCACTCACCACAGGGTTGTCGAAGATCTGCCAGAGGTCGGGGTGTAGGTGGTCTGTGTCATACCGGGAAGTGGCCAGCAGATGCCCAAACTCATGTTGATTGCTGAGGTGGAGAAAGATGCCCTGGCATGGGGCAGGGGTTGGTGCGGGTGAGAGATGACAGAGACAGACACTGGGCAGCTGCTCCCTTGTTCCCCGGGCCCTGCACCGCAGGCCAACGGCCCTCTCACCTTGTCACGGAAGCGCTTACAGAAGGCCATGTCTGGATCAGCATCGCTGCCGGAGAACACATCCCGCTGGGGCAGCTCCATCCTCAGGGTCTCCCCGCGGATCAAATATGCCTGGGATATGTAGGGTACATTCCATACACCCCTGCAAGCGCCAAGGCAAGAGTCAGTGTGGGCAGCAGCCCCCCAGCTCCTCTTGTCATGACTGGTAATAGATCAAATGCTCTTGTCTCTACCCCACAGCTGTGGCACATCTGATGACCACATAGGACCCCAGGGAGGGGCTGGGCCTGCTGTCACACTCCTTTAATCCCAGCACTTGGGCTAAGGTAGGAGTATCACTTTGAGTTCAAGGTTCTGGGCTACAGAGGGAGTTCCAGGTCAGCCTGGGCTAGACAGAATGAGACCTTACCTCAAAGAATAAAATAAAACTGAGCAAGACCCTTGGGAGAGGGTCTGGAACCTGTGTGCTTACGCCTGTGGGACTCACACTCGTTTCCGCTGTACCAGTTCTACGTAGTCCTCAGAACGGGCGTAATACTCGCCTGGGCTCAAGGCCCCCCAGAAGTTGGACCACAGCTTGCCGTGGCGGGACAGCATGGGTGCTATCACCTTCCTGTGAATGACAGAGGCAGAGGTGAGGGCTAGGCAGAGGCGACAAGGCCTCCTGGGCACTGCGGATGGGCAGAGCAGGAACCTGTTCTGTTGGATGAGGATGCGCAGGGTCGCCTGGTTGGTGAGGACAGCGTCAGCATCCAGGCTGAAGTAGAAGTCACACTCGGGGTCCTGCCGACAGCTGTCCCTGGAGGGGGCACAGATGGACAGGTAAGCCAACATGAGAAGAGAGCTGGGGGGGAATGATGGCTCAGTGGATACAACACGTGCTGTGCAGGTGTGAGAACCAGAGTTTGGATCCCCAGCACCCACATAAATGCCAGCTGGGCGTGGTGGCCCACCTATAATCCCACTGCTCAGGAGACAGACACAGGATCACTGGGACAAGCTGGCTAAGACGGTAAGCAATGGAGACAGACACCCATGCCAACCTCGGGCCTCCACACAGAAATGTACTGTGCAGGCACACCACACTTAGGTGCACACACTAACTGAATAAACAAAGGATGCTGAGGAAGATGGAACACTGGGATGGGTGGGACTCTCCAGCCTTGAGAAGAGCAAGGACAAGGGCCAGCATCTCTTTCCCCAGGGAACCCACTGTCGGTGGCAGATGATGAAGGAAATGAGGTGAATGTGAGGCCCAGGGAGACTCACTCACATGGCCATGTCCCTGGCTTCCTCCGGGGTCAGGGCCTCCTCCGGCCCCACCAGCTTCACACTTGAGAAGTGGTCTTGGAGCTGCAGCCAGGCATCTGCGATGTGAGGCTCGTGGTATACCTCCTGGGAGACAGGACCGGGAAAGGGAGGGGCTGAGAGGACAGGGATGGTGTCCGAGGGATGGGATCAAGGGCAGACAGACAAGGAGGAGTGTGGGGTGCCTGGGACCCCATGTCTCACGTTATTATGAAGGAAAAGTGTGACCCTTTCTGGGGGGTAATCCAAGAGTAGCAGCCGCTGCAGGAAGCGAGGCAGGAACGGGGTGGGCTGTTCCACAAACACGGCCAGAAGCACCCGGGGGGGAGGCTGGAGGAGAACAAGGCCATGGCTCACCGGAAGCCCAGGTCCCTCTGCCCAACACCCCTTGCCAACTGCTACCCACCCTGCCAGGCTGGGCTACCCAGGAGCTCAACATGCTCTCCTTGCCCAACTCTCCTCACCTGCCCCCCCGGGAGTATCCTCTGGTCCTGGTTACAGAATCCACAGCCACTCTGGGGAGTCCAGCCATTGGGGACGTAGTTCCCTAGGTAGTTCAGCTCAAGCTGTTGGGACAGGGCGGTGAGTGGCTCAGGTGGGAGCCTCTAGGGGCACACACACAAGGCAGGTGGGGCAGAGGGCAGGGAGAGGACAGCCAGGTGAGGAGGAAGCAGTTCCAGCACCTTGGTGGCTGGGATTGAAGAGGACCAACTGCTCAGGGGGTTTGGGGACACTAAGGGTTTGAGGCAGGCAAGGGAGAAGCCATGGGGGCACCTTGGTGGGACCATTTCCATGGACCACAACAGGAAGTGTGTCGTAAGCCACGTTTCGGATGCGCACACGGTTGTGATCGAACTTTAAGACCACCTCATCTGGGGAGGAGAGGGCAAGGTTGAGACTTCCTCAATTTGTGTTGTGTGGAGGGTTATGCATGCACATATGTGCGTGTGGAGGCCAGATGACAACCCTGGGTGTCATTCCTCAGGTGCTGTTGACCTCCTTTGAGACAGGTTCTCTCATTGGCCTGGAGCTCACCAATTAAACTAGAATGCCTAGCCAGCGAGCCCCAGGACCCTCCTGTCTGCCTGCTCAGAGCTGGGATTACACCTCAGCTCTGTATGCTTGTAAGGTAGGCACTTTACTAACTGAGCTATTTCCCTAGTCCACCTCAGGCTCTTTTAAATGTGGGAGTCTAGAGATCCCCTGCCTCGGCCTCCCAAGCACTGGGATGATAGGTGTGACCCTATGCACCATTTCTGTGGGCTCTGACCAATCTGCTGCCACCATACCATGGAGAGCTGTACTTCCTCACCACCTGTGTGGCCTGGGGTAAGTCACATGCCCACAGAGAGCCAGTGTCCTCATCTGCCCAAGGATTTGCCCCAAGTTGGAAAGCTAGGGACTCTTGTATAGCCTTATAGTAATGAGATCATAAAGGAAGAGCCCCTGGCCAAGTGTCTCAGCATATACCAGGTAGACGCTATATCACTGCAGGACTCTGGGCAGGTACTCTCCTCCTGAGCCATGCCCCCAGCCCTCCTCACTGGGGGATTCTAGACAGGAGCTCTATCACTGAGCCACACCCCAGCCCCTCACAGGAGGATTCTAGGCAGGAGCTCTACCACTGAGCCACACCCCAGCCCCTCACAGGAGGATTCTAGGCAGGAGCTCTACCACTGAGCCACACCCCCAGCCCCACACTGGGGGATTCTAGGCAGGAGCTCTACCACTGAGCCACACCCCAGCCCCTCACTGGGGGATTCTAGGCAGGCTCTTTCCTGTTGAACCAGGCTCTAAGCCTCACTACTCCTTTTGTTACTGTTGTTAGCACACAAGCTCAGGGTTTAGATCGTGTATGAGTATGCTGTTGACCAGCTCAGTACCATCAGAAACCCCTTTCACCCACCTCCAGCCACCTTCTTCCTCACCTAAGGCCCCATTGAGATTCTGGAAGATCCGGGATTTATGATCCAGATTGAGTTTGAGTTTCTCCTGCATGGGATGAGATGAGGCAGTTAACCAAAGGAGACACAGGACACCATTTCTCACACTTGGTTCTTCTCGTCTTCCTCCCGCCCCCTTTAAGTCTTTTCTCCCATTCAACCTCCCTCCCCCCACAGGCCTGTGGGGGTTCTCCTGTTCTGTACCCCTCCTTACCCTCAGCCCTGGGTCCAGGTAGAGTTTTGTGTAGAACAACTGGTCATCGTCGTCATCCTTGTACTTCCACTGGCGGACGATTTGATGGATGGTGGGGGCAAAGCCGATAAATCCTGCAGAACGGGAGGCAGGTTGACCCCAAGGTTCTCAGGGTCCCACAGATATGTCCTGCTTCTTCTCCAGCCCTTAGGCTTCTGGAGCAATCTATGCCCCACCACTCTGGGCCATTGCCTCAGCCATTCTGCCACTCACCACCAGAGTTGAGGAAGCGCTTCCCTGTGCCCACCTCAGGGTACTGCTCAGCCAGCCCCCACTCAGGCCAACAGAAGCCCTCGGCAGAGAAGAGCAGATGGCTGCCACTCAGGACAAATTTCTTCAGCAGCTCTGAGGGGCTGCCAGCCAGGATCACATCATAGCTGGAGCAAGGAAGGACAAGGTAACTGGGAGTCCTCGATGGTCATCAGGATCTCCCCCTCCTCATATTCCTTCGCCCCAGCCCAGGAAGGATGGGGTAACTGGGAGTCCTCGATGGTCATCAGTATCTCCCCCTCCTCATGTTCCTTCGCCCCAGCCCAGGGCCCTTTTACCTGTCCACAAACATGATCACCATGTCGTCCTGGTCTGCGTATTTTTCCACTTCTTTCTTTAGCCACCTGACCTTCTGGCCTCCACCAACGGTTCTAGCCACATCACCCCCTCGCCACTCCTGTCCCAGGCCGAGGGTCTGTGGGGAGACACCACCCCCATACCATGGAGGAGTTTATCTGGCCAACCTAAAGAGAGCCTGACCAGGTTCCCCGTGGGAATCCAGAGCATCCAATCCCAGGCCACTCCAGGTGGTCTCTCTTCCCGAGGGTCCCTACTCACCCTCACAGTATAGTTGAAGAACTCTGCAGACTGCAGGAAACGCCGGTATCCCTCTGTCTCAGCAGTGGCCACAGTGATCACCAGCAGTTTGTCTGTCACAGCGAGCGATTCACACTTGAGATCCACCCGCCAGCTCCCTGCCCCACGTGCTTAAGGCCCCCTTTACCGGCCCTGTTAACTCACTATTATTCTTTCCAGTTCCCTCTTAAATTCCTCCCGCCCAGGGTCACATGGACTCCAGTGAGAGTCCGATGAGAGTGACATCCAGAAATCTGGGGGTCTGTTAGCCTGGGTAGGCTGCAACCCCCGGCTCAGCCTGGAGGGGGGTGAGCTGGATTCCCTCTGGAAGCTCTAGCTGCTTCCTTCCCAGGCTGGCCGACCTGACCCCAGGGCCGAGGTTCCCGGTGATCACCTGGGTTGACGGGGTGGCTGTCCCGGGGCCGGTCGGAGGCGGAGGACCCCGGCGGAGGCAGCCGCAGCAGCAGAGCCAGCAGCGGGAGCAGAAGCCCGAGTCCCAGGCCGCGGGAAGCCATGGCCGCGAGCCGGCCGGGGCGGACACACGGGCCCTCCCGGGTGCGCTAGGAGAAGGTTCTGGGAAGAGGGGAACCCGAGCTGCTGCGGGGGAGGAGGAGGAGCGGGCCTGGGGCTCCGCCCTGGAAAACGGGCGTCACCCGAGGCCGCGGAAAACTCGAGATGCAGACGGCGAGACAAGGCAAGGATTGTCCCGGGGCGCCGGGGCCGCAGGGGGGGCGGACGGGCGGGAGGAGCCGGGCCCGCCGACCCCGGGCGGGAGGAGCCGGAGACCCCGGGCGGGAGGCCGGGGCCGCGGAGCTCTCCTCGGGATCCCCATTCGACCTCCCCGGGCAGAAGCCTTGCGACCGCAGCTCCTCCCCAAAGAAAATAACATTTCTGGGGGAAAAAACAAACACTAGCAGCGCCTTTATGGGAAAAAACAACAAAGAGACACTAGCAGCGCTTTTTATTAAAAAGAAAAAAAATAAGATTTATTTGCGGGGCTTTTAAAATTAGCATAAATGCCATGAAGCCGGAAGTAGGCTTGCCCCTACTAAGCATGGCGGAACGCTTTCCCGTCTCCAAGGGAGCGGAGTTGCTCACTGCGCACGCGCCACCGGAAGTGCCGGCGTTGCGACCCACGTAGGAAGCTCAGTGCGCGTGCGCAGTAGTGGTGTTTTTTTTTTTTTCCCTCCCCCTGTATTCCGCAAATGGTGGAGAAGAAAACCTGCGGTGAGCCCGGCGGAGCCGCCCCTTTCCGCTCTGAATCCACCTCAGCGCTTCCTCCAGCGCTGTGCGGAGCCGCCACGGGTCCACCGTCCGTTCGTTCGCGTCGTGTGGATGATGTCTGCTCCTAGCGGGTCTCGGGGGATGGAGAGGAGAATAGCTATGTGGTTGTCCCAAGAACTGATAGATAGACAGACAGACAGACAGACAGACAGACAGACAGAGACAGACCTCCCTCCCACTCTCTCTCTCTCTCTCTCTCTCTCTCTCTCTCTCTCTCTCTCCCTCCCTCCCTCCCTCCCTCCCTCCCTCTCTCCTCTCTCTCCTCTCTCTCCTCTCTCTCCTCTCTCTCTCTCCCATTGCACTTGAGAGTGACCGGGCCATGCGCCATGCGGGGATAGAAAGAACAAGGTTTAGAAGGAAACAAGGCTTGATTTGGTGGATGCGGTGCTGGCGATCGAACCCACGGCCAAGCTCATGCTAGGCAAGCACTCTACCAGTTGAGCTACTCTCCCAACCCCAGTACTTGGGGTGGAGAGACTGGGAGAGGCCAATCCAACCTACGTAATGAGTTCAAAGCCAGCTTGGGCTATTTAGTGAGATCCTGTCCCAAAGGGGGGGGGGAGGCTTGACCTGAGCCTCCCTTTTTTATTAAGTTAGTTTCTTTGCAAGCAGAGAGAGAAGGGAGACAGAGTGGGCTGCCCGGGCCTCTGGCTGCTACAAACAGACTCCAGATACCTGCTCCACTTTGTGCGTCTGGCTTTACATGGGTACTAGGGAATGGAACCTGGGTTGTTGGGCTTTGCAGACAAGTGCCTTAACCACTGAGTCATCTTTCCAGCCCGCTATAAAAGTTTTGGTTTTTTGGGTATTTAGTTTTTATTCATAATCATAAACATAATTCTGCAATCCAGCTAAACTTGAAGGAGAATAAGGAAAATATGGGATTGATATAAAAGTTTTAATAGGGCTGAGGAGATGCCTCAATGGTTAGGTGTGCTTCCTGTGCAAGTCTGAGGGCGCCTCAGATGTCCTAAATAAACAAGTAAAACAAGAAGAGGTAGACTTTTGTGCCTGAGGGTGACACCCAAGGTTTTCCTCTGGCCCCCAGGCACACATATGCACATGCACCCTCCCCCACATACATGGATGCAGACTATACACACATTTCCCCCCCCCTTTGGTTTTTCGAGGTAGGGTCTCACTCTAGCCAAAGCTGACCTGGAATTCACTATATAGTCTCAGGGTGACCTTGAACTCACAATGATCCTCCTACCTCCCGAGTGCTGGGATTAAAGGTGTGCATCACCATGTCCAGCCCCTACTCTTTTCTTTAAAAAATACTTTTTTATTAATTTGAAAGAGACAGAGAAAGACTGATAGAGAGTGAGCATGAGTGCACCAGGGCCACCAGCCACTGTAAACAAACTCCAGACACATGCACCACTTTGTGCATCTGGCTTTGTGTGGGTGCTGAGGAACCAAACCAAAACCATTAGGCTTTGCAAGCAAGTGCCTTTAACCACTAAGCCATTTCTCCAGCCAGGTAGCTTTTTTGTTTTGTTTTGTTTTGAGGCAGGGTCTCCCTCCAGCCCAGGCTGGCTGTGAACTCATGAGGGTCCTCTTCCTTCACCATGCCTGGCTAGGGAATGGGGTCCTTCTAGCAGTTAAGACAAGCTCCTTAGCCTCGCCTCCTGGGTCATTTGTGTGATAGTAAATTTTATGACGCCACCTGTTCGCCTTGATCCAGGCTCCATGGGCCGTTAGGGGTGAGGCTCTAAATGTTTGTGTAAGCAATTATAAGTCACTGAATTGGGCTCTCAGCATTTAGTGTCCAGCTGCTAGAGAATGGGGAAATTTTGTTTTCACACTTGGTCCTTTTATTTTTTGGCCTTTCGTCTGTATAATTCTTGTCTGGGCCTAGAAACCAGCATGAAGGGCTGATGCAGTCTTGAGTTGGGAAGGAAGCAGGCACGATCCATGGCCTAGTGACAGGATGAGACTAGAGGACCATGGCTCCACACCTGTCACCTCTGTGTCCCTCTTCTCTGTGCCCCCATAACTTTCCTTGCCCTGCCCCCCCATCTAGTTCGCTCCCAGGACCCTGGACAGCGGCGGGTGCTGGACCGGGCGGCCAGGCAGCGAAGGATCAACAGACAGCTCGAGGCCTTAGAGAATGACAACTTCCAGGACGACCCCCACGCAGGCCTCCCCCAGCTGGGCAAGAGGTTGCCTCAGTTTGATGATGATGCAGACACAGGTGAGGTGCGGGCAGGAGAAAGGGAGGGAGAGGCCTGGGGAGACCAGGCTGAGGAAAGCCATGACAGAAGGTTCCCTAGGAGGCAGGTGACCTGGGAACGGTTTCTGGCTTTTCCTGCCAACAACCTGTACTGGAGCAACTGTGCTCGCCTTTCTGTGCCTGTTTCCCTGGGTGTGGAATAAGAAATAGGGAGTTTGATAGTGCACACCAGGACTCCCACCACCCAGGAACCTCAGCAGGAGGATTCCCTTGAGTTTGAAGCCAGCTTAAGCTGCATACTAGGAGCTTTTTAAATTTTATTTTTTAAAAATTTGGGGGGCTGGAGAGATGGCTCAGTGGTTAAGGCAAAAAAGCCTAATGACCTGGGTTTGATTCCCCAGTACCACATAAAACCAAATGCGCAAAGTGGCACATGCATCTGGAGTTTGTTTGCAGTAGCAAGAGGCCCTGGCATGCCCATTCTCTCTTTCTCTGCCTGCAAATAAATGAAATAATTTTTTTTTAAAAAAATTGGCCAGGTGTGGTAGCACACATCTTCAATCCCAGCACTCAGGAGGCAGAGGTAGGAGGATCACTGTGAGTTTGAGGCCACCCTGAGACTACACAGTGAATTCCAGATCAGCCTGGGCTAGAGCAAGACCCTACCTCCAAAAACCAAACAAATAAACAACAAAAACAACAGAGAGTTCAGTGAGTAAAGTGTTTGCTGCATAAAGATGGGGGCCTGAGTTCAGATCCCCAGGACCCACCACGTCAGTGAGCAGCTCCAGGTTCAGTGCAAGACCCTTGTTTCAAAAACTAAGGTGGAGAGCAGCTGAGGAAGACATCTGGTCAGGCTCTGGTCTCCACACACGTTTTGGACATACATGCACACATGTACACAACATACAAATACACATGCAAAAAGAAAACTGAGTTTAATGGCATTGTCACAGTCAGCCACATGCCACTGGGATGAATCTTCAAACCAGGCACAATTTAGGGGAGGAAAGTATTTATTGAAACTACAGATTGAGGGGAAGTTCCGTAACAGCGAAAGAGGCTGGCCCTCTCACAGGTCCATGCAGAGAGAGAAACCCATCACCTACATCACACACACAAAACAGAAAACAGGCAGGAGGGCGAGGAGAGAATTTCTTCCCCTTTATATAGCCTTAGGGTGGGGTCTTACAGCCCTTCTCCAGACTTAATGGCTTCCTGAGTCTCTGGAATTTCCTTCCTGCATGGCCCACACAGGAAAGGATGTTTACTTCTAGCTTCTTTACATCCTGCCCCCTACTGAGAGGCTGCCTTCCTGTAAACATCCTCAGAGACCTACCCAAGACAATTAAAAAGATCAAGTTGACAATAAAACCTAACCATCACAGGCATATACCTGTAATCCCAACACTTGGGAGATAGAGGCAGGATGATCAGGATTTCAAGTTCATCCTCAACTCCATATCAACTTCGAGGTTAGCCTGGACTACATGAAACCCTTCTGAGAGCCTGGGATGTAGCTCAGGTGGTAGACTGCTTGTCTAGCATGCAGGAAGCTCTAGGGTTTCATCCCCAGCACCACCCAAAACCAGGTGTGGTGCCACACATGAAACCCTGTCTCAACAAATGAATTTAAGAGGAAGAGTAGATAAGCTGAAAACAAAGCTTTGATTTGGGAGGTAGCACTAACTAGCAGGATTGGAGAAGTCGGGGTATGGGATAGAGGTGGGTGGAGAGGGATAGGCTCAGACCACAGGTGAGATGTGGGCAGAGGCTATACCCAGGGGTCTCCAGCCTACTAAGCCAGAGAAAGGTTCTGTCCTTCTCAGTAAGCATCAAATGACTCGTTGCCCTTGACCTCTAGGAAAGAAAAAGAAGAAAACTCGAGGTGATCACTTCAAACTTCGCTTCCGAAAAAACTTCCAGGCCTTGCTGGAAGAACAGGTGAGACAGGAGGTGGCCTGAAGGTCCCTGATGTACATTATCTGTGTGGGTGGGTCCAGAGGTCATGCACTTATCCTCCATGTCCCTGCAGAACCTGAGTGTGGCCGAGGGCCCCAACTACCTGACAGCCTGTGCAGGCCCCCCATCCCGGCCCCAGCGCCCCTTCTGTGCTGTCTGCGGCTTCCCATCCCCATACACCTGTGTTAGCTGTGGTGCTCGGTACTGTACTGTGCGCTGCCTTGGCACCCACCAGGAGACCAGGTGAGCTGAGTGGGTCTCACCTGCTCAACACCCACAGCCTCATCCCTCATGACCTCTTGGAACCTCCTTCCCCACTCCTCCCCAACTCCTTCAGTGGGCTTCTCCTCCGTATTAGTTACTTTCTCATTGCTGCGACCTAATACGTGGCCAGAGACAATTTATGAAAGGAAGGCTCTATTCTGGTTCACAGTTAGGTCACAGTCCATCATGGCAGGAAATCCATGACTGAAGCATGGAGTCCTTGGTCACATGGTGTCGGGAAGCAGGAAGCAAAGCCAGGAAGGCTGCTGCTCAGCTCACCCTCCTTTTATTTTGTCTGAAATCCCAGGGAATGGTGGCACCTACAGTTGAGTGGGCCCCTCTACCTTAACCTAGAAAAATCTCTAGCAGGCATGCCAAGAAGTTTGTTTCCATGGTGATTCTAAATCCTGCCAAGTTGACAACCAGAGAGTAACCATCACACCCTCTTTCCGCAGGTGTCTGAAGTGGACTGTGTGAGCTGGTCCCAGAAAGGAAGGGCCCCACCCATCAGTGAAGGGCTGAGGGAGCTCACCCAGCAGAGCTGTGTGTTGTGCTCATGGGGAAGGCCACTGGGAAGCGGGGACTGTGGTGGAGTGGCTCCACCCACTGAATGTTGTGATAATAAAAGGCCTAGTGCAAAAACCTGTCTGCTTGGTTGGGGGTGAGGGTTCAGGGTCACTTACTGCTCTTTCTTTCCCCCCAACCTTCCAGTGTCTGTCTCTGTAGGTCCCTGATCCTGGTAGATTTTTGTCTCTGCTGCCCCCAAACTTTGGGATTCTCCTGGCTCTGCCTCCCATTGCTGTAGATGCTGTAGCATTGGGTCTGATTGTCAGGCGTGAGCAGCAAGCGTTTTTAACCACAGGGCCATCTCCCCAGCTCTTGCTTTGGCTTTTATTTTATTTTTTATGTTTATTTCTTGATTTATAAGCAGAGCAGGAGAGATAATGGGCACACCAGAGCCTCTTGCCACTGCAAACAAACTCCAGGTACATGTGCCACTTTGTACACCTGGCTTTATGTGGGTACTGAAGAATTGAACCCGGGTTGTCAGGCTTCACAAGCAAGTATCTTGAATCAATGAGCCATCGCTCAAGCTCTTGTAGGACTGGTTTTTTTTTTTAAAAATACTTTTATTTATTTGTAAGCAGAGAGAGAGAGAGAGAGAGAGAGAGAGAGAGAGAGAGAGAGAGAGGCGTTGGCTTTTTTGAGACTGTCTCATGTATCTCAGGCTGGCCTCAAATTCACTCTGTAGCCAAGAATGACAGAACTTTGATCTTCCTGCCTCCACTTCCCAAGTGCATTTAAAAAATTATTTATTTGAGAGAAAGAGAGAGAGGCATACAGAGAGAGAGAGTGAATGGGTGCTCCAGGGCCTCTAGACCCTGCAAATGAACTCCAGACACATGGAGTGGGGAGGGAGGGAGGGAGGCGTCACTCACCTTACCTGCCACATCAGCTGAATTACCCTTGCTGCTCAGTGAAGTGACAAACGGCACAGCTAGATTACCCTCACTTCCTATCAGCTGTTGAATGTCTTTCTTGGGCATTTAATTTGAGGAGGCATTTTAAAAATATTTCATTTATTTGAGAGAGAGAGAAGAGGCAGACAGAGAGAATGGCCATACCAGGGTCTCCAGCGCTGCAAACTAACTCCAGGCACACAGGCTTTACATGGGTCCTGGGGAATCAAACTCTGGTCCTTCTGCTTTGCAGGCAAACACCTTAACCACTAAGCCATCTTTCTAGCCCCCTTGGGGAGGATTTTAATTTCTTCTCCTTAGTGTTTCCTCCCTCTCCCCAGGGCCTTGTTCATACTTGGTGACTACCACTGAGCCAATCCTCCAAGCCCCCCCAGGGGGGGAATTCTGGTGGTGGTCCACCTCCAACCCTCTCTACTTTAAGACTAGATCTCACTCAGTTGCCCATTCTGAATTCACTGCAGCCCAGGAAGACTTTGAATTTACAATCCTCCTTCCTCAGCCTCTGGAACAGCTAGCATTACAGGCCACCAAGCCTGGTCCCCTAAGCATTTTTTTTTCTGAGGTAGGGTCTCCCTCTAGCCCAGGCTGACCTGTCCCTAAGCATTTTGAAGTTACAGCTAGGTGCAAGGGCTGAGTGATGAGAAAGTGGGGTGAGGCCTGGGAATGGGTGCAGAATGGTCCTGTGGAAGGAGGCAGTCTGTCTGATACCCAAGTGGGAGCTGCAGGGTGGGCCCTTGCTGCTGGTGCCACTGGTGTCCTTAGGAAAGCCCTATTTTATTTTGTTAGTTTTGTTCTTTTCAAGGTAAAGTCTCATTCTCTTCCAATCTGACCTGGAACTCATTCTGTAGTCCCAGGCTGGCCTCAACTTCACAGCAATCCTATCTCTGCCTCCTCAGTGCTGGAATTAAAAGCAGGTTCCACCACAGCCAGCTTGGAAAGTGTGTGTGTGTGTGTGTGTGTGTGTGTGTGTGTAGAACTTGGGACACTAGTCCTCACCTTCACCTTGGGACAGGTGCAAACTTCAGGATTCTCCTGACTCCACCTCCCATCGCCACCGGCATGTTGGGATCACAAATGCAACATTGCATCAAGCTTTACATGCCTTCTGGGGATCTGAACTCCAGTTGTCAGACTTACTCAGCAAGTGCTTTTAACCCTCCACCCCTCCAGCCAGGAGGCCCTGTCGTCACAGGTGGTAGTGTATAGATGCTTAGTGGCATGGAGGTCAGTGTTCCAGGGAAGCAGGTCCCGGTGCTGTGACTACAGGGGACTTGCCACACCTCAAGCCCAGTTTGTCTAAGTGGATTGCGACCTGTCATCTTGTAAACTCCTTGGAATTGCCCTGTTAAGCCCAGCAGAGGCCTCCTAAGTATTTGTTGAAAAAATGGCCTTAATAAGCTACTAATAAGATCTGCCTGGCACCTTAGTAGATGCTCCCCTGTTTGGGGGAGCCAGTGTTTTCCTGGGGACAGGCTTTCCCTTTCTTTGCAGACTTGGAGAGGCAACTTGCTGGAGAGGGGTAAGTGGTGGTGGTGACCTGGCTTAGAGATATACTAGATCTGGTGGTAAAGTGACCGCCTTAGTCCCAGCACTCAGGAGGCAGAGGTAGGTCAATTGATCACAGTGAGTTTGAGGCCAGCCTGAGACTCCAGAGTGAATTCTGGTTCAGCCTGGGCTAGAGTGAGACCCTACCTTGAAAAACAACTAAAAAAGGAGTTTAAATACCAGGAGATGGCTCTGTGAGTGTGGTAGTTTGAATAAAATGTCCCTCATAAATTCCTGTTTGCTCATTTACGAGAGTGGCTTCCTACCACTGCAAACCAACTCCAGACACATGGGCCACTTTGTGCATCTGGCTTTATGTTGGAACTGGGGAATCGAACCAGGGCGGGCAGGCTTTAAAGCAAGTGCTTTTAACCTTTCTCTAGCCCCCAACTCATGTGTTTTGAATGCTAGGTCCCCAGCTGGCGGTAGTCTGAGAGTTGCTCCTCCTCACCAGAGCCCTGCTCACTTGTTGCTGTCTTCCACCTGAAGTGGCAGAGGTGATGTCCAGCCTCCGATCTCCCATCTTTTTTCTGCCATCGTGGAGCTTCGCTTCTAGACTATGAGCCAAAATTAACCCTTTCCTCCCATCAGCTGTTTTTGGTTGGGTGTTTTGTCCCAGCAACATGAAGGTACCTACAACATTGGGTTAAGAGCATCTGTAATGCTAGCATGAGGGCCTGAGAGGACCCGAGTTTGAGCCCAGAAGCATCCATGTAAAAAGCTGGGTATGGCCACACACACCTGTAACCCCAGTTCTGCACATGTAGGGCTGGAGACAGAACCATGGGTCCACTGGTTAGCCAGTCTGACCAAGAGAAAAGCAGCTTTGGGTTCAGTGATGTTGTCTCCAGGAAATAACATGGAAGGGTGATAAAAGAGGGTGCCTGATGTTCTCTGCGCGTGTGTGTGCGCGCGCATGCGCGCATGAGCACGCATGAGTCATGCATGCATGCGCGCGTGCATGGGTCATGCGTTGGCACACCATACATTATACACACATCACAGCACACATACACAAATGCACACACAAAAAATCAGAGGTGTGGTGGTGCATGACTGTAATTCCAGCTATTCAGGAGGCTGGGGTAAGAGGATTTCTGTGAGTTCAAGGTAGCTTGGATTATAATGTGAGACCCTGTCTCAAAAAAAGAAAGAAAGCCAGGCGTGGTGGTGCACACCTTTAATCCCAGCACTTGGGAGGCAGAGGTTGGAGGATCACCATGAGTTCAAGGCCACCCTGAGATAGTGAATTCCAGGTCAGCCTGGGCTAGAGTGAGACTCTACCTCAAAAAAAAAAAAAAAGAAAGAAAGAAAGAAAGAAGGAAGGAAGGAAGGAAGGAAGGAAGGAAAGAAAGAGAGAGAGAGAGAAAGAAAGAAAGAAAGAAAGAAAGAAAGAAAGAAAGAAAGAAAGAAAGAAAGAAAGAAAGAGAAAAAACTTAGGGCGGGAGAGATGGCTCAGCAGTTAAGGTGCTTGCCTCTGAAACCTAACGACCTGAGTTTGATTCCCTGGTACTTATGTAAAGCCAGGTGCACAAAAGTGGTGCATGTGTCTGGAGTTCGTTTGCAGTGGCTGGGGGCCCTGTGTGTGTGTGCTTCTCTCTGCTTGCAAATAAATAAATAAAAAAATTTTAAGTGTGAGGGTGGGGCTAGAGTACTTGCCTGGCATGCACAAAGCCCTTGGGAGGTGAGGCAGGCAGGCAGGAATTCAAGACCTGCCTATACTAGATAGTTTGTCTCCAAAACCAAAGAAACCGCCCTGGATCTCGGAGGATGGCCAGAGCACCCTTCTGGTGACCCTCATCTCTGCTGCTGTGAGAACCCAGGTCGAGGCAGAGCTCCAGCTGGAGCGACATCCCTGCCATTTCTACTTCCCCCTGAAGCTGGGGCTTCTCAAATCTGCTTCTTGGTGACTAAGTAATAGATGACACCATGTTAAAATCACTTACAAAACTGTCTCACTGGACAAGACAGTCCGAAGGTGCTAGACAAACTGACAGTCTGTGGTGTGCCCCTGGTACAGACTCCCTGCCTGGTGGTCATTCCATAACACCTGCCATGCCTGAACAATCACAATATACATTTATTTACGCACGTATTTATATAGAATGCACATGCCGGGGACACCTCAGTTCCCTTGGGTCCAGCTGCATGAGGCCAGGGGGTTAGTCACCCAGGAGTGGGTTCTGGGCCCGGGAAGACCTGGAGGAGTGCCAGAGAAGGTGTGCTCAGGACGTGGCTCTGACCAGAGAGGCGAGTCTAGCATGGGGCGAGGCTTACAGGCTCCGCATGGAGCCCTGATGCTGCACCCTGAGGTTATTGAAGAGAGAATTAAGAGGTCCTGAGGGCTGTGGGAAGAGAAATGGGGCCCACGAGCCAGAGGTCCTACACGTAGGCGTTTTTGCCGTATTTACTGAAGCCTTCATCGGAGATGGTGGGGGACGTCACGACCGAAGGAGCCTTGTAGAGAAGCCTGGCCCTGCTAGGGGACAGAAAGGTTGGGTCACAGGACGGCCTGACCCTAATGCACTACCCCCCTCTACCTCACCTCCTCCTCACCTTGCCACGTGGTCCTCCTTGAAGGCACTGCAGCAGGTGGAGAAGAGACAGATTCCACCCAAGATGGAGAGCAGGGAAGCGCTCCAGCCCAGGTAGAGGGCGGGACCCAGCTCATACCTGGTGAAGAGGAATGGGAAAGATGAGTGCTACCACCCACCCACACACACAAAGGCCGAATCCCTCCCGCTGCCCCAAGACAAGGTTTCTCACTCACTTAGGTCCAAGAAACAGGGGATTGAAGAAATCTGTGGTGATGTTAACGGCATACCAGCAGATGGCCACCATTCCACAGGTCCCTGGGGAAGTAGAGGGAGGATGGCCTGAGTGGGCTGTGAGGGGCTTGGGGAAGGATGGTTGAGGTCAAGTCCAACAACAAGAATTCCTTTCTTCTAAAATCTTCCTATTCCTTCTGTCATAGTTAGTCTTTTTTTTTTAAATTTTATTGTCCATAATGAGTTACAACATTTAGTGGGCAAACAATGAGTTGTTATCCAATTCCCCGCTGCCACCCCTCCCCAAACCGCTGGATAACCTCCTCCATGGGTCGTCTGGATCATGTCAAAGTTAGTCTTGATCTTAGCACCCAGCCATCCAAGCCCTCTATCCCAGATCTGCTTCCTTCATCCCTATGACTGTAACACTCTTTCCCCACATGTAGCCCAGACCGGCCTTGAACTTGCTGTTTAGCTGAGGATGACCTTATACTTGGGATCCTCCTGACTCTACATCCCTAGTGCTGGATTACAGATGTGCACCACCAGGCCCATTCTGTACAGAACTGGGGATAGAGCCCAGGGACTAGACAAGGACTCTGCGATTGAGCTCCATCCCCAGCCTCAAACCTACCACTGTCCATCCTGTGTATCACTGCTGCCCTGGCTGGGAGCCTTTCTGAGCCTTCAGATCTGGGTAACAGGATGATACCCACCCTGCCTTGCATGCTTATTGTCAAGGGAATGGGCACGCTGGAAAAACGACAGGCAGTCTATACACTGTGCTTGTGCAATGTGTGAACATGTGAGCTTCTGTCCTAACACCCATCTCCCAGCCAGAAGTAAGTTTTAGAAAGAAAACACTCTATGCTCTGAGGTCCTTCCCACACCTGGCGCAAGCCTGACTCAGAGGAAGAAGAAAAACCATGGTTGATGGACAGGGGTTGGAGGAGGGCGGACGGGACGGGAATAGTTGAGCAGGGGCAGGTAGGTAATGTCAGCGCCAGGAGCAAGGGCTGGAGCCCAGGACCGAGAACCCAGGGGACTGTGGCCAGGGCTGTCCCACCCCATTACCAGCAAGAAAGTGTAAGGCCCCTGCGATAGCTGCCATCTTGGCCTTCCTGGAGAGGTCCATGGTCCCCACGTTGATGCAGCGCAGCCCCAGCATGCTTCCAATGAGGCCCAGGGAGCCCAGGGTGATGGCGGCGATCATGAGGGCCCGGCAGGCCTGGAGGAACCCTGGGGAGGAGGCAGGGGGTGCAGCCATCAGCCTTTTCCCTCCAGCACCTCCCATCCACCACCTTTATAGCTCCTGCTCAGGTGAGTTTTCTTGCTGGTCTCTTGTTCCTTTTTTTTTGGGGGGGGGGTTCAATATATGGTCTTGCTCTAGCCCTGGCTGACCTAGATCTCACTAAGTAGTCTCAGAGTGGCCTTGAACTCACAGCGATCTTCCTATCTCTTCTGGTATTAAAGGCGTGGGCCACTATGCCCAGTTTACAAAATCTTTTTAAAAATATATATATTTTTTAAATTTGCAAGCAGAGAAAGATAAAGAGCAGAGAGACAGACAGAGAGAATGGGCATGCCAGGGCCTCCAGCCCCTGCAAACTTCAGATACATGCAAACTCTTTGTGCTTTTGGCTTTATGTGGGTACTGGGGAATCAAACCTGGTCCTTGGGCTTTGCAGGCAAGCATCTTAACCGCTGAGCCATCTCTCCAGCCCCTTGTTCCTGAAAATCTTCCCCTTTGGGATGTATCGAAGCCTCCAAGCCTCCTTCCTTATCTCTCATCATTAATCTTGCCTCTTCTCACCCTATAGCTCTTCCTTCCCTGCTGAGACACCACTTTGCCTGTATCTTAATACATGATTTCTCTTTAGCAACTGTTAAGGCTTGTGTGTCTGGTGTGTATATGTATTGTATATTTATATGCAATGTATATGTATATGTACATGAATATATTGTATATGTACATATATGTATTATATATATATATGGGTGTGTGTGCATATGTGTGGAGGCTAGAGATGGATATCAGGTATCTTCCTTAATTGTGTCCACCTTATTCTCTGCATCAAGGTCTCTCACTGAACCTGGAGCTCACTGATCCAGCTTGACTAGCTAGCCAGTGAGCCCCAGGGATCCTCCTGTCTCTGCCTCCCCAGCGCTGAGATGACAGGCAGAAAACCACCACACCGATATTTTACATGAGCACCGGGGATCCAAACTCAGGTCCTCATACTTGTGTGGACATCTCGGTCCTCCTCCTTTTCTTTCTTTCTTACTTTTTCTTTAATATTTTATTTGCAATCAGAGATAAAAGAGAAACAGACAAAGAGAATGGGCATGCCAAGGCCTCCAGATACTACAAATGAATACAAGATGCATGTGCCTCTTTGTGCATCTGGCTTTATATGGGTTCTGGGGAAACAAACCCATGTCGTTAGGCTTTGCAGGCAAGTGCCTTAACTGCTGAACCATCTCTCCAGGAACTTCCCCTTTTTTTGAGGTAGGGTCTCGCTCTAGCCCAGTGTCATGGTTTGATCCAGGTGTCCCCCACAAACAAATGAATGTGTTCTGATAGATCTATCCTCAGCTGATGGCAGTTTGGGTTTTACAACCTTGATGAAGCTGTGTTGTCAGGGGCGGGCTTATGGGGGTTATAAGCCAGCTTCCCCTTGCCAGTGTTTGGCACACCTTCCTGCCGCTGTTTGCAGTGCTGTGGCAGAGGTGATGTCCAGCCCTCTGCTCATGCCATCGTTTTCCCTGCCAGAATGGAGTCTCCCCTCGAGTCCGTAAGCCAAATAAACCCATTCCTCTACA
>PVHP010018362.1:0-13363 GCA_004024765.1 Zapus hudsonius | reverse complement strand
GGCTGACCTGGAATTCACTATGTAGTCTCAGGTTGGCCTCAAATTCACAGAGAACCTCCTACCTCAGCCTCCTGAGTGCTGGGATTAAAGGCATGTGCCACCATGCTCAGCTAACCCCTTCCTTTTTGACTTAGGGTTTCATGTGTGCCAGGCTGACCTTGAACTTGCTTTGTAGTCAGGATGACCTTGAACATCTAACCCTTTTGCCTCCACCTGGGTTACAGGTGTGCCCCACACTTAGCACACTGACTTTAAGCTGGGAATTTAGCAGCACCCTCCGCCTCTACCTGCCACATGCCAACTGCAATCTCCTCAGCCCTCCCTCCAAGTGGTGGCAAGGAAAATGCAAAGTCGCCCTTCTTGGAGACTCACTACTCCATTAGAGCACGCTCTTGTTCGGTTGTCTGTTACAGAAGCCCCACCTATAGCCTAGCACCTCACTGGACACCTCAAGCCGAGTCTGTTGTGGGGTGACCAGCAGGGGGCAGCAGTGCCCCATGACAGAGGACCAAGCGCAGTGTCATGGAAGTGTCTAGGAACCCATCCATGGCAGTCCAGTTCAGGTTCCTTAGGTGCCTCAATTTCCCCTTTATGAAAGCTTTGAGAAGCTTTTGGCCCCTCCTCCTGGTTTTGATAGTTGCCAAGCACTCCCAGGGACCTTGTACCCCTTTTCTGGGTGGGGCCCCATAGCATGGGGTTGGAAGGCTGGGTCCTTGCCAGGAAGAGGTGAAGTGGCCAGGAGTTGAGCGGCTAGTTGTGAGGCAGGGAGGAGGGACAAAGTTCTCTGAGAAGACATTCTGATTCCCAGCCACGCCTTCCAGAAAGTCCACCACCAATTCTGAATGCCCAGAGAGCTCTAGCAGACAAAGGAGAGACGAAGGGCCTATGGCTGTGTGGGTCCAGTGGCCTGAAAGAGGTCAGGAGTGCACAAGTGGAAAGCGATTAAATGACAGGTTGGGCGTGGTGGCACATGCCAGTCATCCCAGCACCCTGGAGACCGAGACAGGAGGGACTGAGTTCAAGGCCAGCCTGGGCTACACAAAGTGAATTCAAGGCTAGCCTGGGCAATTTATCGAGTGTCTAAAACTAAAAAGTAAAGAGAGGGCTGAGGGTCTAGTTCAGCAGTAGATCGCTTGCCTAGACTCCCCCAGTGAGTGGCTGGGGATGTAGCTTAGTGATAGAGTGCTTGCCTAGCACTCAAGGCCCTGGGTTTAATTCCCTGTACTGAAGGGGGGGAGGGGGGGAAATTCCTCCAGGGACTGAACAGGCCACAGAGGAGTAAGTGGGGCCTGTCAGAACCCTAGCTTCTCCTCCACCACCTCTGACTCTGGACAGGTTGCCTAGCCCTGCAGAATTGTCCAACTTCAGTAAAATGAGATTAGTGTAGTAAACACTTCTGAAGCTGCATGGATGAGGAAGAGCAGGGAGGGGGCAGCTGTCCACAGATAAGCGACACACACCTGTAATCCCACCACGTGTGGGGGGGGGGGCTGAGGCAGGGGGAATCACTGTGAGTTCAAGGTCACCCTGGGCTACATAGCAAGACTGTGTCTTAAAAAAATACACACAACGGAAAAAAAAAGAAATAAAAATTTAAAAATCCCCTTCACATGTGCACACCCACACAGCACAAAAGGGGAAGCTTAGGCAAAAGGGCCTGGTACCCTGTGGCCCTCTGTTCCAGCCCCTTTCTCCCCAGGAAGCTCCCACACTGTTTTCCTGCACCCCCATGCCCTGGCACAGACCAAGAGCAGCACTGCCTCGAGGGGCCCCACTCCAGTGGTCAGGCACACAGAAAAGCGCCCACCACACTCCAAGGACACAGGGGGCTGGCCACCCCCAGGGTTCCTTCTGAACACCCACTGCTATGGACTTGTAGCCCAGACTGGGCTCCGTTGTTTCAGAGGGTTGAGGTGGAGGCACTTGCCCTGTGCCCTGTACATCCTGGAGAGATGGCAGAGAGGGCTAGAAGCACAACACCCCTGCAGCTAGCTGCCTTGGGGGAGGAGGGAAGAAGAAAGGTACCAGAGATCCACCAGACGCTACAACTGCTCAAAGCATTTCCCAGACTCAAGGGGCCATTTCCTGGGGCCCTGCTCCCCACCCCAGGCTGGCTTTGGATTGTCTACCCACCCATCACCTGTGACTGAAAAAGCAAGACTAGGGCTTGGAAGGGGGAACCCACTGATGGCTCATGGTCTGTGTGGCATGACACTGAAGGAAGGGAGACTCCTGGGGACAATTCTGGGGGTGGAGCAGTCATCTAGGTGAACAGGAGAGAGCAGTGACCACAGCAAGGCACCTGAGCCTCAGCACTGCAGGTTGCAGCCTTCTAAATCCCTCAAAAAAAAAAAAAAAGGCTGGAGAGATTGCTCAGTGGTTAAGGCACTTGCCTCCAGTGCCTAAGGCCCCAGGTTCAATTCCCCAGTACCCACATATGCCAGACCCACAAGGTGGTGGCCCAGGTGCTCTCTCCCCCACCCCCTGTATTGAAAATAAATTTAAAAAAAAAGAAAAGAAAGAAAAAAGAAAAAGGAAACAAATGACTTTAAAAAAAAAAGACATCCTGAGAACCTCAAAATACACATGCATGTCCACACACCACCTGCTCAGATTCCAATGCGAGCAGGCTGTATCCAGGGCCCGCTGGAGCCTAGTGGGGCAGGGAAACTGGCACCAGAGTCCACAGTACCCAGGGAGCTACTGAGAAAGTCCTGTTCTCACCTCCAATCCCATCCGGAATAAAACACTATCGTGTATGCTCCAGATGGAGCCAACATCAATCTGCACGTGTGGTTGCCTAGATTCCTCGGGACCCTAAGCTTGCAGGTGGCCGAGAGGGAAACTCATTCCATCATTCACCAACGGCCCCAGAGCCAGCAGAGGCAGCTTGACTGGGGTGCCCACTCTCATAGCCACCTCTGGAGGGTCACATTAAAGCATGTTTGACAAGGTCTCTCTTCGGTTCCATTCCGGATCTGCCCCCCGCACTACCGGATGCAACTGTCAGGGACCTAGAGTTAATCCTAGCTCTTTGGATTCTCACAGCACCTAAGGCAGCAGTCCCCCTCCCCCTGCCATGGGGGCTCTCCAGCCCCCTCCTCTCACATCCCTCTATTGGGGGTGGCAGGGGAGCTCTCCCTACCCCTTACCAGAGAGGGCCAGCATGGACGGGAACTCCCAGCAGTTGGAGACTCCCATGGAGTCGGTGGCACAGGATTGCCAGAGGTTCTCGTAGATGGTGTTGGTGGTGATGACGCTCCCGTGCACGGTACTCACTCGCCAGTAGTTGTTTGCCAGGGTCACCCCCAGCATCAGCAGCCCCAGGGCTGCCGTGAAGAAGCCGAAGATCTCCACCGCTACTGACATCCTGGGGGAAGCAGGCCCCTGTGGGGCTGGAGCCCCTGGGCAGGGGCAGAGCTAAGCACTCCCAGAGAACCTGACAGGGGCCTTTGGCTCAGGAGGGGCGTTAAGGCAGGTTGGGGAGGAGAAAGGGCAGCTGTCCAACAGCTGCGGCCTCTTCCTGCCTCCCTCTGGGCTCAGGTCTGAGGACTGTCTCTGCTTCCAGGCAGGTCAGAAGAATAAGCCCAGCCTCACTCCCTCGCTTGCTCACTCGCTCGGCAGCTGTTGACGATGATGGAGGGAATAAACGGGCCAAAAGTCCACCCCCTCCCCCAGCCTGAGGCTGGCCAGGACTCCCCGCCCTATGACTGTGGGGGGAGCTGACTTACCCAAGAGACTAACGGATATGGCCAAGGAGCAGCCCTCAGGGGAGCCATCAGGGACCAAGGGGAAGTGGCCGTCACTGACTCAGCTGTCATCGGGGCCAGAGAAGGGAATAACAGGGACAATAAGGGAAAAGGTGACAGGAGAGACCAGAGTGACAAGAGAGAGAAACCCCAATAGGTCCAGCATAGCCTTCCTTGGTGGATGGAGAGAACACGACCAGCCTCTCTAGATGGCAAAGGCAGCCCAATTTGCTCGAAGACCCAAGGACATCACCCGAAGACAATAAAGGCTAAGAGGTGACCGTTGGCTCTGGACTCTAGCCAACATGCTGTTTTATCAGAGGGCTTTGAACATAGGTTTTGGCTTCCTCAGCCTTGTTGACACAACACTACTGGCTTGAGTTGGGACCACACGTCATAGCTCCCAGGCACACTCTAACTGCCTGCCGTTGGGCCCAGGTGAGGCTACCAGGGCGTCTGTCCTCAAACTTCCTGAACTTGAATTGCCCCCTTCTGGAGCTGACCTTTGACTCAGCATTGAGTTTGATCTTGCTGCCAAGGGGCGCAGAGGGGGGTAATCACAGGCCTAGGGCATGATCCTAGGGCTAATCTCACTATACACTAACTGGGAATTGTCACCAGCTCTATCAACTAATTATGATAAGTCAAAGCCTCTGGGTCCCCACCCCAAGCCTGGCTGAGCACCTGTTCCTAGCCTAGGCGATGCCAATTTCCCTGTCCACAGCTGGGACAGCGCCTGCTCTCTCCTGGCAAGTGAAGCCCCAGTCAAGAGTGGACACCCCTGTGCCTACCCATTGTGACTGCCCACCCACCCCATCATCACGCTCTGGGTTCCTTTCAGGTGCCTCCTCCCACCCCCAGCAGGCCTGGCAGGGACTCTGGAACGAGAGGTATGTGTGATGGCAAACAGGCCCACACAGAGACTGGCACGGGGGCTATTAGGCAAACCTAGGGAGGTGGGGCCCACATCCCACCCTACGGGCTGGAACTGGGGCACCCTGCATCACTCAACTCCCCCTAAACCTCTGCTCCTCCACACCAGGTGACCAGGCAGAGGAAGGGGAGGGCGCAGGAAGACAAGGGAGGGAAGGGCGGAGGATTTTGGAGGAAGCCCAGTGAGGCCCCCTGGAGTGGAAAAGTCCAGGGCAGCTGAGTGGGTCAGAGGAGACTTCCCTGCTCTGCTCACTGCTCCTTCTCAGGATTCTGGAGCCTGGTGCTGTCCACTGCTTTTCCCTGAGACGCGGCTTCAGAGGAGGGAGGAAGGAAGGGTGTGGATTGGGTTGCTCACTGGACAAAGGAGAGCCCGCACCAGCTTGAAGGGTGGAAGCAGGCAGGCACAGAGCAGGCAAAGACCACAGGTAATGGCCGTAGTGCACCCAGCGACCCACCCCTCTCTCAGCACACACTCAGGGTTCCCAAGCCACAGCCCAATTTTATTTACACTCATCTGAAAGCACATGACTTGGGAGTGGGGGTGGATGACAAGGGTGAGGGGAGAACAGGGATGGGACCTCGTCCAGTGTCCCCCATGGGCTACAAGGGACCCCTGGTGGGGGCAGTGAGAGCAAGTAGGCCTCCTTCAGGATTTGGACTTAGACACAGCCAGTCCGATGAGTCCTGCCAGTCCCGCCACGCCCAGGGCCATGCCGCCAACTATGGCCATGCCTACCAGTCCATCTGGGGAGAGGAAAAGGAAGGATGTCAGGTGCTCATCCCTGACCAACCACCCCACACACACTTCCAGAGTTTGGGGGATGGGGTGCAGACAGAACCCTCTGGAGGGTAGAGCTTGAGAAGACACCACTGGGGATTTCCTCAGCCCCAAGCATGGAGGAAGGAAGAGGCCTTCACCTTTCTTCATGGCCTTGTCTATGAGCCGTTCCAGTTCCTTGGCCTGGTTGTTCTGGGGCTCCGTCTGCAGCAGCCCTCGCACATACTTGAGAGCTTTTTCATATTCCTGCACTCAGGGGAAGACATACCCCACATCATATGCACCCCCAGGACTCTGGCACCTCTCTTGCCCAAAAGAGGGATGTCTTTCTGTGGCCCTGGCTCCTCCTCCTACCTTCTCACCCCCCCACACCTGCCCCCATCCCAGCCCCACCCAATGGAGTAGAGTCCACAAACAGGACAGCTGTGGGGGTGTGATAAGCCAGGGGAGATAACAGCTCAAGGCGTGGGGCTGCACCCCAATCCTGACGTCACCATGGTCCCCACACCCTCAGCACCCTGATCTTCAGAGTTCTGTCCTGGGGTCACCCTGCACCCATGAGCTACCATTACCTTTGCCTGCTGTCCTTCTTTGGCATTCTGATGGCTAGAGCTCTCTCTGCCTGGGTGACAGAGGTGGCCACCTAAGTGGGGAGGTGGGAGAAGGGAGCCATCCATCTTACCTTGAGCCGGTAGTTGCCCACTGCCAGGTAGAAGACATAATCCCGCTGTTCCTCTTTGCTCCCCTTGGGCAGCAGCTCTGGGGAGGGGAAAAAAGGGTGAGAATAGCTTCTCTCTTCCTAATACTGTGCCCCAGAGACCCTGCCACTCTGATTCCCTTTAGGATCCTGGAAAGGCCACTGTCCTGGGCCTCCATGTCAGCTCCCATCACTCTCAGCTACCTGGTCACAGCCCTAGGGCAGCATGAGCTAGGGCTGACCTATGTCTGTGATGGATACCCTGGAATCAGATGTCCAGGATCTGTGGACCAGCAGAAATCAAGGCCTTGGAGAAGTTAAAAGGTAGCTGCAAGACTGAGGGGATGGCTCCGCAGTTAAAGGGGCTCGCTTGCAAAGCCTGATTCGCCAGTGCCCATGTAAGGCCAGACACAAAGGGGCTTGTGTTTGGGCTCTGGCATGCCCATCTTCTCTTTTTCTGTCAAACAAACAGACAGAGCTGGCTCAATGGTGAAAGGCGCTTGCTTCAAAGGCAGGAATAGCTCTCACACGTTGCCTCCTGATTACTATACTTGCCCTTACTCCTTAATTCATCTTCTCTGTGACCCCATCTGCCATCTGATTGTTTCTTTTTCTTTTGGTTTTTCGAAGTAGGGTCTCTGACCTGGAATTCATTATGCAGTCTCAGGGTGGCCTCTAACTCATGGCACTCCTCCTACCTCTACCATCCAAGTGCTGGTTTTAAAGATGCGCACTGGCTTCCACATTTTTTAGGGTTTCACTCTGTAGCCCAGGTTGGCCTTGAACTCATAATCCTCCTGCCTCAGCCTCTCAAGCGCTAGGGTGGGCCTGACTTTCTTAGTTGGGTGAATTCCCAGAGGCTCAAGTGCCTGGTGGTACTTGGTGTATCAGGGCTTGCTGCTCATCAGTTTTGTCGGGCTGAGTCTGCGCTGTGTCCTTAATGAGACTGTGAGACACCTTTACTGTGTGTTCCCCCAGAGCACAAACCCAGAACTCCAAACCCATGTGTGGACACACATATATGCACAGGTGTACGCATGTGCAGGACAGAGCCAAACTCAGACACTGTTCCAGGCATGAAGTCCATCTCTTTTTGAGACAGGGTCTCTTGCTGGCCTGGAGCTCACCAATTAGGCCAGAGAGCTCTAGGGATTGGCCGGTCTCCACCTCTCCAGCACTGGGGTGGCAGAGGCGGGCCACCATGCCCAGCACTTTACATGGGTACTGGGGATCCAGCCCGGGGCCTCGTGCTTGTGACGCAAACACTTTACACACAGTGTCTGAGTGACTCCAGGGACGTGGAAGTCTCCTCCTTGGCTGCGGTGATTTCGGGTCCCCGCGGGGTGAGGGGCGGCCGGGCCTCACCCTCCAGCAGCGCGATGCCTCTCCGGATGTCATCGTTGTACTTGCTGCGCACCAGGCACCAGGCGTACTCGAACTGCGTGCTCTTGGACACCGAGCCGGCCGCCTGCTCAGCCTGGAATTTCTTTTCAAACTTCTGCCACAGGAGAGGAGAGGATCGTTAGGAAGGAAGGGCGCTGGCTGCTCTGTCTGGACACGGGGTCCATCCTCCGGCCTCCGCCCCTTCCCCTAGGGGATCTCGGTGCCCGGCACCGACGGGGCGCCATCTGCAGGCGGCTGCGGGCTCCGCGCCCGGAGCAGCGGCGGAACCGTCAACAGCGTCCCCGCGGCCTCGCCCGCCCCGGCCCGCCAGCTTTGGAACAGCCGCGAAGACCGAGGTCCGGCACAAAGCGTGCAGCGTGCCGCGGGCCCGCGGGCTCCGACTGCAGACACGGAACCATCAGCCTCCAGGCCTCGGGCTGAGGCTCAGGAAACTTCAACTCCCAGGAGCGTCCTGGGGCAAGGCGCACGCTCTAGGAAGGAACCCGGAGCCGCAGAGGCTGTCGGGAGCCGTAGTTCGGCTTCCTGAGGCAAAGCCTAGGCTAGAAGGTGGTTCAGCCTCGGCGACTCCCCTCAGGACCCGCCTCTTCCCTAAGCCTTCCTCGGGGCCGGACCTCACCTTCAGATCCTCCACAGACACCAGCTCGTTCAGCACGGCCTCCATGGCCGCCGGCCCTGCAAACCTCACACCAGTCCCTACAGTGACAAGGTCTCCATAGTCCAGAAGCAGAGGCGGAAAGGCACTTCCGGCACTGACCTGCAGAGGCCCCGCCTCTTCCTGTATGGGTGGGTCGGCGGGGGCACTACTGCGCATGCCCGGACCAGTCCAGAGCACAGCCACACCCCCACCCCCACGCTCTGCCATAGCACCAGGAAAACTTGAGCCCGTTTTAGGGGCCAGACCCCAGGCTCAAAGAGCTGAAGAGAAAGTGGGAAAGCTGTCAGGTCTAACGCTCCTCCAGAAACCTAGGTAGGATTCTGGACGCTACTTCACTGTTTGCAACAAAATCCTAACTATACCAGGGTTCCTAGGACCTCAGATCTGCTAATAACCCAAAGAATGGGGCACGTGATCACAGCTGTTGTCATTTCCAGGGTCCTGGCTTCCAATATAATTTAGCTAAAACATCTTCTGAGTGTACCTGAGGATCATGGTTCACAAGCATTGCAGCGAGAACCGTAACATGGAGGAGCATGGCGGAAGTGTCACTTCTGAGTCCACTGACTTTTGATTTGTTTTTTTTTGAGGTATGGTCTCGCTCTAGGGAGAATTCACAATGTAGTCTCCAGGTGACCTCAAACTCTGTCTACCTCTGTCTCCTGAGTGTTGGGATTAAAGACGTGCGCCACCATGACTGGATCCAGTGACTTTAAAAATATTTTTAATTTTTTTTTGAGAGAGAGAATAGGCATGCCAGGGCCTCTTGCCTTTGCAAACAATCTCCAGATGCGTGCACTGGAGTACCTGGCATATCAGATCTACACGGGACTGGAAAACTGAACCTCTGCCAGCAAGTGCCTTCAACTATTGAGCCATATCCCCAGCCGCCCTCCTTTTTGAGGCAGGGTCTCAGTCTAGCCCAGCTGGCCTGGAACTCACTGTAGCCCAGGCTGGCTTGAACTGATGATAATCCTGCTACCTCAGCCTCCCAAGTGCACCACAGCCAGGCCCCGCTTGACCAGAGACTTTCAGATGCTTTTCCTTGACCCAGTCTTCGAGTATCCCACGCGATGGAAATTCTGCAAGGGCAGAAGCCGTCTTGTCTGCCAGCCCCTAGCACAGGCACATGGTAAATACACATTTTTGTTGAATAAAGCAGTCAGTAAGGTTTTGTTGATTAAATAAAGGCAGTATAAGTTCAGGGGACTATTGCCCAAGCACACTCAGGTTTTTAATGGCCTTTAGTTTCTTTCCTTGACCACTTCTAATAGTCTTGTGAGCTAGCCAGGCAAGGCTGTCCTTCCCTAACTGGCTAGGCCCGTGGAACATCCCTGTGCAGGAATGAGAGCTCAGCGAACTTTGGAAGAAAGCTTGGGCTGGGGAGCTGGCTGCCAATCACCAGCATAACACCCAGGGAGAGAAACTCACATTCCTTCAAAGACATATATGGAGTTCTTAGCTTTGGTTGGGCCTTAGGTTAATCAAGGAGGACAAAAAGATGTACATAATATGAAGATGACTGAAAAGAGCAAGCAGTGAGACTTGTCTCAAGACTCTCAAGAGAGGCTGAAGGACACCATTTCCACCAAGATGCTGTTTGGGGGTGGAGTGGCCTGCATCCATGCATCCGGGGGTCTCCTCAATGTGTGTCTAAGTACAGGTACACACAAACCATGGCATGCATATGGAGGTCAGACAACAACTTTTGGGGTCAGTCTTCCCTTTCCACTTTGTTTCATGCAGGGTTTTTTGGCTTGTGGGAAATTCACCTGTCTGCACCTTCCTTCTGTTGGCACACTGGGATTACTATACGGGGGGAGTACCCAGATACAGGTACTCGAGTTGTGCAGCCAGGTGCTTTATCCACTGAGCCCTCTGCAGCCCCAGTGGCTTATACTTGTACTGATCGCTGCATCTGCTGCAGTTCTTGGCACAGGCCTAGTGCATGGCACGAGCTCCCTTGGGACTTGCTGAATCTACACGAGAGAATAAAGGATGCCTTGTTCAGTTGTTCTGAACGTCCTAAGTGTTGGTGTCCCTTCCAGTCTATTTAGCACAGCCAGCACCTCTAGTCACAGGGACAGGAAGGTGGACCAGCTAATTTTATATCCAAATTATGCATCTCCATCTTCTGTGGCCAGCACCTGAGTGAAAATCATGGTCGTCCCTGCCTGCCATTTGCCCCACTGCCATTGATTTATCCCTAAGCAGCCAGAGGGATCTTATGACACAATTCCCAGCAAGCATGATGGCTCACAGCTTTAATTGTAGCAATTGGGAAGCTGAAACAGGAGGATTCCATGAGTTGGAGGGCAGTCTTGGTTAGAATTAGACACACCACAAAACAAGCAAAACAAAATGTACACCCCCACAATCCCCAATTTACACAAAACTCGTTATTGGTTTCCCAAAGCCCTTAGGACAAAGATCAGAATCTTGGAGCCTCCAGAGCCCTCTGTGATCTAGCCCGAGATCTGCCTCATCTCTGTCTGTCTCCCAGTCTGTTCCCTTTCCCACAGTTCTGAAGCCCCAGTCCTCACAGGCCTTGATTTACACAATCCAACTCCTTATTTGGTTCATTCATTCCAGACTCAATTCACTCAAAAAATACTGAGCATCTAATTATGTGCCACTCTTTAAGTGCTAGGAATCAGCTCAACATGGATAAAGCTCCTATTTTCATGAAGCTTATATTTTTGTGAAGAAAAGAGAAAAACAAGCAATAAGTAAACAACAGAGCTGGGTGGGATTGTGCCCATCTGTAATCCCAGTACTTGGGAGGTATGGGCAGGAGGATGAAGAATTAAAGGTCATCTTCAGCTATAAATGGTATTAGAAGCCAGTGTGGGCTACACGAGACATTGCCTCAGGAAAACAAAACCAACTACCATGACAAAATGAAAAACAAACAAACAACCACATTTATTTGGTCACTGACAAAGATATCCAAAGATCCTTGTGTCTTCCTGATGGAAGTCATGGGAGCATTTTAGACAAGGCTCCTCACACCCTTGAGGGAAGGATGGGAACACCTTTTATTTTAATAGGATGGTTTCTGGTGGGGTCTTGAGTAGCTGCAGAATGGGGGCTGGTCACAGGAAGAACCAACCCAGAAGAAAGCTCTCCCCACTTCTCATCCTTCAGGGAAGGGAGAGGGGCTAGAGATTGAGTTAATAATTAATCACGCCCAGATGATGAAGCCTCCGTGAAAAGCCCTCAACTCCGGGGTTCAGAAAGCCTCCAGGCTGGTGATCACGTGGCAGTGCCGTGAGGTAGGTACAGGTTATCTCTTTCCACCCCACACCCTGGTCTGTGTATCTCTTGGAATTGGCCAATTCTGAACTGTATCTTTTAATTCTCATGGTTTTCTGCAGGTGTGTGTGGACCATGCTTGTAAGGGGCGTGTGCCCACATTCACACACATGAACCTGAATCTTCATAAATACACCAAAAAAGAAGAAAAGGCCAAAAGAAAACAATGGTAAAGGACCTGTGAAGTGGCGATGCTATAGGAATGACTGTTCAGTCAGCAATGTGTGGGCGTACACACAGGTGTGCACATGTGTGAAGGCCACAGGTCAACATCAGTGTCTTCCTCAATTGCTCACCAACCTTAATTTTATAAGACAGGGTCTCTTGAACCTGGAGCTCAGTGAATCAGCTAGACTGGCTGGACAGTGAGTCTCTGCTTCCCTTGTGCTGGGATGACAGACACACACTACCACACCTGGCCTTTTTATTTTTTTAGTTTTTAAAGTTACAAACTCCAGGTGCATGTGCCATTTTGTGCATCTGGCTTTACCTGGGTACTGGGGAATAGAACCCAGGTCACTGGGCTTTGCAGGCAAACACCTTTAACCACTAAGCCATCTCTCCAGCCCCACACCTGGCTTTTACACGGATATTGGGATCTTAACTAAGATCTTCATGTGTGCACGGCCAGCACTTTACCCACTGAGTCACCACCCCAGGTCCCTGAGTTTTATCTTTTCTAGTAAAGCAGAAGTAGCAAGTGCTTCCCTGAGTTCCGTCAGCTGTTCTGGCTTATTAGCAGCAGGGAGGTAGAAGGCTTTGGGAACTCTCAATTTACAACTAGTAACTCAGAAGTACATATGACATCCTGGGGCTTGTGGCCAGCATCTTAAGTGGGGACATCTTGAGGGGCTGAATTATGTAGCCTTTACCAGGAAGAGAAATGCCAGCACTGAATTGCAGGACACCTAAATGGAGCTCAAAGATAATGGACAAGGACTTGGCTCGAGGAAATGTACACCTCTGTTATCAGAGGTGGTTTGAGAGTACAGAAATTGTTTTCTCATTTGTCACAGCAAAGTCAGGAGTTGACACTTCAGTGAAAATGAAACAGGGTTGGGCTCCGTGGATAAAGCATTTGCTATGCAAGCTAAGTACCTGAGTTCAGACACCCAACACCCACATAACACAGATGCCACAGCAGGTGTCTGCAATCCCAGCAGCTAAGATGGGAAGAGAGATGGAGACAATCTATCAGAAACCTGAGGGCCGGCTAACCTGGCACACAAAGTGGTGAACAAGAGACCCTACCACAAACAAGGAAGATGAGGCCTAACATCTCAAAGTTGCCCTCTAACCTCCCTGTGCACCCACATATACACTCACAAACATGCACGGATCATACAAGCAAGCAAGCTAGTCCAAAGAAAACAAAATGGGAAAGGACCCGAGGAAACAGAAGCCATACTCCAGTCAATGAAGCCTGCTCACAGGGAGTCACGCCAGGGATGAATGAATGAGACATACAGGTAAATGGGAGAACATTCCAGACAGGCAAGGTCAAAGGTAAGTTGGGCCTCATGGTTGGGGGTCTGGAATCCCACCACTTCAAGAAGATGAGGCAGGAGGATCACAAGTTCAAGGACTACCTGGGCTACAGAGTGAGTTGAAGGCTAACCTAGTGCAACCCTGTCACAGAATAAGATGGCTGGGAACAAAGCTAAGCAGTGGAATGCCTGCCTAGAATCCCCCAGTGAGGGGCTGGGATGTGGCTCAGTGGTAGAGCTCCTGCCTAGAATCCCCCAGTGAGGGGCTGGGGTGTGGCTCAGTGGTAGAGCTCCTGCCTAGAATCCCCAGTGAGGGGCTGGGATGTGGCTCAGTGGTAGAGCTCC